>PVIJ01008562.1:0-73194 GCA_004024925.1 Scalopus aquaticus
AAAGCAAGGAAACATCGAAATTTATATGGCAATTAATATCAAATATCAATTAATAGCAAATATCAAATCTGAAATCAGATGTTGGGAAAAACATATTTGTGGTAGGGTCCTTCCTTCAACATTCCACTTTTAACAATGGGCAGGAACAACTAGAAGAAAATAGATAAGGACAAAATAGTCTTCAACAAATATTTAGACTACTCGCATTGAAAAGATATTTAATAAGTACTGAATGACATCCCCTCCAGGGGGAAACAAAAAACTGAATGCACATTCTTCTTGAGTCAATTAAAACATTCTCCAGGATGGAACAAATATTGGGTCACAAGACAAGTATCAACAAATCGATGAGGTTGAATTGATAACAATCGTGTTCAAACTTTTTTCAAAAATTTGAGAAAGGGAATATGTTGAATCACACTTTTTGAAGCCTAGCTTCTTCTCGGACAATAAAGCTATCAAACTAGAAATCAATCACAAAAAATCAGGAAAAAACTTCAAAAAACTGATACTACTGTATGAGTATTGTTAATGAAAAAATCAAAGAAGAAATTAAAAAAGAAAAAAATATCTGAAGACAAATGACAATGTGGACACAGCCTTCTTAAACATATGGAGCATAGCAAAAGCTGTACTAAGAAGGACTCATAGCAATATAGACCCATATCAAGAATTAAGAATGGTACAAATAAATAACCTTAACACTCAACTCAAGGATATTGCGTATGAAGAACAACTGAAAACAAAACTAGAAAAAGAAATAAAAAACAAAAGTAATGAAATAGAAGCCAAAAAAGCATAAAATCTTAATGAAACCAAAAGGTATTTATTGGAAATAAAATAAAAAAAAATATGAATACCTGCAGGTAGGGTCACAAAGAAAAAAAAGGAAGAATAATAAAATAAATAGGACCAGAAATGAAAGAGAAGTTACAACAGATATTGCAGCAAGTCAGAGGATAATAAGACTACTATGAACATGTGCATGCCAATAATTTCAATAACCTAAAATGATTGGGAAATTCTTAGATATATAAACATCTGTAGTGCCAGCTTACTGTACAGCCTGGCACCAATGCAGGTTCCTTATGATTCATCAAGACGGGCAAGAATGAGTCCTGCAGTCTTTGGTGGCTTTTTAGGCTTTTCAATCATCTTTTCTAACAAGGCAACTATGTACAAGGTAGGCAAGGTGGCCAGGGGGCCAGGAGGCTAGCAGGCCTCCTAGCCCCCCTCAACTCTTCAGCTTTTTGGGGCTCTCTGTTGCTGCTGCTCCTGCCGTGTGCTCCCGCTGCTGCTCTCCTGCTTTTCTCTTCCTTATCCTCTCTGTATCTCTGCCTCATGCACAGGCACACACATGCTATGACACACTACACCATGCCACGCCACACCATGCTATACCATGCTATGCCACACCTTTCTTCATGTGCCAGCCATCAGGTATTCACACAGGCCTACAGAGGCCCATCACTGAGGGGGTAGGCAGAAAACCCTGAAAACTCTTCTACCTTCCCTACAACATCTGAGAATGTTGGGCCTTCCTGGTGGCCTAGTGGTTAAGTCTCAGCGCTATCATCACTGACCTGAGTTCAGTTTCCAGCCAGGGGGCTAACCCACATATGGCACAGCAGACCTCTCCTGTCTCACCTGCTACACCCCTTAGCGGTTTAGAAGTGATTTCTACCAAACCTTCAAAGGTGAGGTTATACCTATCCTTCTCAAACTATTTCAATAAAGCATATATATGTTCAAACACATTGTATGGGGGTCAACATTACTCTAATATCAAATCCAGACAAAGACAACACACACACACACACAAATAAAATCAGAGATTAAATTCCCCAAATGAACAGAGACTCAAATAGCCTCAACAAAATCTTAGCAAGCAAAATTCATTCGAAGAATAATACACAAAAACCAAGTAGACTTTATACAAGTGAAACAAGAATGGTTAATTATCTGAAAATAAGTCAGCATAATTAATCAACACAGCAATGAAAGGAAAGATTATGATCATGATCTTCATTGAACCTATCAAAATATGCAAATAAAACATTTGATAAGATTCAATATCTACATGAAAGATGGGACATATCTCCACATAATAAAAAAAAAAAATGACAAACCCATAACTAACATCATTCTCAATGGTGAAAAACCATTGAAAAATCTTTTCCAATATGATCTGGTACAAGACAAGGATGTCCACTTTCACCATAATATTTTAAACAGTACTGAAAGTCCTAGCTAGAACATTAGTTTAGAGAAGGATATAAAAAGAATCCAAGCTTTGGAAAGAATAATAAATATATAATTATTGGCAAATAATATGATAAACAAGGGGCTAATAAAAAAAGATCTACGATCCACTTGTACAACTCAAAAAAAATGGTAATAATTAACTCAATTTAAAAAATTGCCACATGAGCTAAGTAGGTAGTTCTAAAAAAAAAAATACACATTGCTAGCAGGCATGTGGAAAGATGACCATCATCATTTATTGTCAGGGAAATGCAAATCAAGCGTTACAAAATAAAGATGTTTCTTTGTTTGACTCTACTCATGAAATTATTAATAATAAATCATAATTAGGGAATGAGTTCTCCTTTGGTTTCTCAAAACATTGATAGGGAATATGATTTCATTTGCAAAGTTCTGTGACTTAACACACACACACACACAAAAAGTCTTCAAAGCGTATTAAAAAAGATTAGAGATTCAGAAAAGTAGACATAATTTATTTTATTTCCTGCTCATTTAAAATATACATTGATTGCAAGTATACAACTTACCTTGTCACACAGAGTACAGTTTCTTCAATGACTCCGTGTTTGAAATAAGCTAAAGAAATAAATATGACTTGATTATGGTTTGTTAAGTTTCTTATTTTGAGTTTTCTAAGCTATAACATAGAATCACAAAATCATACATTTTATAGTAAGACAGGTTTATACTAATATGTTTTATGTTAATGTTCCATTTTATTTTTAAATACTTATGGTATAATGTTGATTTAAAGCACTGTATATGTATTTGGGGAATAGGTTCTTTGTTCTACAAATATGTTATAATATCAACCCATCACCAAAATACTAATAATCTTCCACTATAATCAATTGAAACCCCTCCACCCTTTGTGTCTATTAAAAAAATTGATATCCTTTAATATTTTGAAACACAAATTTTAAATATCTTATCTTATGCTACTATATAATTACTTTTACAATGAAGGTGAATAAGGGTGTGAGCCTGAGTGGCTAGAGATTTCAAAATCACCCAAGAGGCATGTCAGGGGTTTACCCAAATAGGAGTCCCCTGACAAATGAAGGGGGAGGGCTATGCCCAAAGGAAACCACACATAGAGCAGTTGGGTTCGAAATGTAATAACAGACAGAAAGAAAAAAGCCAGCAAGTGGCTACATGAGTTTTCAAGAAACAGAACAACACATAGAGATAACAAATCTCCAGAACTCCAAAACATAGAATTTGGAACTATGTTATCTCTATCAAATACAGAGTTTAGAATTGCAAGGATAAAGAAATTCAAAGAAGTGGAAAACAAATGAATGTCCTTAGAATTTATATTAATGGAATGAAGACAGAAAATGAAGCTTTAAATGATATAAAAACAAAATTTCAGGATTTGAAAAGTACAGGAGAAGAAAAATTCAAGAAAAATGTTGCAGAAGCAGAATAGATCAAGTAAAACAATGACTCAGTATAATTGGAGGTAGGAAAAGAAAAAAGAGAAATAAAATTAAATACCTATCTATGTAGATAGACAGATAAACATAGATATATAAGCACATACACATACACAGATAACTAACCAACTCCATGTGAACAGGCAATATAAAAATAATAGGAACACCAGAGGAGGTAAAGAAAGAGAAAGGAACAGAAAATTATTTAAGGAAGTAATGGAGGAAAACTTCCTGAACATAGAGAAGGTGATAAATGTACAAATGCAGCAATACCTAGCATACATCGATTAAAGGAAACCAACACCAAAACACAAAGCAAAGCAGTAAAATTTCTAAAAATTCCAGACAAAGAAGGTATGCTGATGCTGGCAAGTACAAATAGGCAGATAAATTATAAAGGTACCCCATCAGGCTACCATGGAGAAATACTATAAGTGAAAAGAAAATGGCATGGGTTTTTCTGAATACTTAAAGAGAAAACTTTATAGCCTGTAATTATCTATCCTGAAAGATACTACTTCAGATATGAGGGAGGAATAAAGACTTTTCAGTCATAGAGAAGCTCAAGAATTTGCAAACACTAAAGCAATCCTCCAAGAAAAAGACTAATACTAAATGATGAAATTGATCAAAGAAAAAAAATAAGAATATAATGGCAGCATCAGATTATCACATATCAATAATCATTTTTAAGACACATAGTTTTAACTTACCAATTAAGAGAAACAGAGTATCTATTTGAATCAGGAAACAAAGTCGAACTTTCTGCAGGAAACACATAATCTCCAAAGACAAACATAGGCTCAAAGTAAAGGGTTGGAAAACAGTATTACAAGCAAGTGGGACTCTAACGAAGGCAACTGCATGTGGAGAAAAGGGAACCCTCCTATACTGCTAGTGGGAAGTCACACTGGTCCACACATGAAAATCAATATGAAGTTGTCTCAAAACATTGCAAATGAATCTGCCATTTGACCAAGTAATTCCACTCTTAAGCACCCAACCAAAAATTAAAAAATTCTAATTCTAAAGGACCCTGCACTCCCAATTTTACTACAGTACTATTTCCACAGTACTATTTGGACTATTACAACCTAGTTGCCACAGAACAGATGAATGGATTGAGAAGACAGAGTATATACAACAATTGAATATTACTCAGCGATCAAAAAAGTTAAACTCCTGCCATTTTCATTAACATGAATGGAACAGAAAGTAGTATGCTAAGTGAAATAAGGCAGAAGGAGAAATACTGGATGACGGTGTAACTAATATGTGGTATATAGAGAGATTAATTAATGGTCAGATAAAGACATGCTGAAAATCTAAGCTTTGATATCTATACTACAGAAATGTAGCACTGAGGTAGGGACATGGAATGGGAGACAGGGATAAGAACAAAAAGGGAAGGATTCACAAAGGCCTATGGTGCTGGAGTATAGGTGAGTGGTTGGTGGGTACACTTTGGTTGTAATTCCTGTTGGGGATAACCCAATATTACCTCAGTTAAAAATAAATGAATTTAAAAGAAAAAATGAAGTCTGCAAAATATGAATTAATTATTTATTATACTGAATACTTGGAAGATTCATTCTCAATTTAATGGTAAATTTGAATTTTCTTTTTTTTTAAGATTTATTCATGCATACAAGCTGGGGTATAGGCCAGAGGTGTGGGGTGGGGGGGTGAGAGGATTCACCAGAGACAGAGTGCGGAGAAGAACAGGCAGATCTACTGAAATACACTGCTGATGGGAGCATCGGACGAGGCAGGAGAGGTCTGTTGTGTCATGTGGGAATCTCCCTGGCCAGGTCTCGAACTTGTGCTGCAGTGGCTCTCTATAGCTTCATAGTGCTGCGACTTAACATGTTGTGCCACCAGGGAGGCCCCTAAATTTGAATTTTGTAATGACAGATTTTTTAAATTTGATTCCAATAACGCCATTACATATGATAATATGTAATATTTATGTAAACACAAATTATAAGACTTATTTCTGTAGATGAAGCCCAGAATACTCAGGTGATATACTTTCCATTGTAACTTTATAATATGAATGTCATTTCCCACAATTTTCTAACACTTCATGGTAGATTATACAAGACCTTTGATCTAACCCCTGAGCTATGGAGACACCTCACATCTAGGTAAAATATAAAGTCACTTTTAAAGCTTATAAATACAGATACAAATATCTGATTATGTTTTGTTAAATCCTGCAAACACTAAAACATACTGTGATAATCTAATAAGAAATATCCAAATAGTAAAACGGTAAATGGAATCAGACTAGTGTAAGTGTGTAAGATTTCTCTTTCTTCATTTCATGGAGATAACAGGTATCGTGTAAGGAGTATGAAAAATTAATTAATTTGGGGCTTTCCTGGTTGTGCAGCAGTTAAGTGCTGCTGCTGCCCTCTGGAGCTGTTGGCAGCGGTGACGCAAGTTCAATGCTGGCTGGGGAGATTCCCACATGGCGTGGCAGACCTCTCCTGCCTCGCCCGCTGCTCCCCTCAGCAGTGTATTTCCTTCGATCTGCCTGTTCTGCTCCCCACTCTGTCTCTGGTGAACCCTCTTGTTGCCCCATGCCTCTGGTCTGTACCCCTGCTTGTATGCATAAATAAATATATCTTTAAAAAAAGAATTAATTAAATGTAGTGAAACAAGATTTTTGGTGCTATTTGTTGATTTTTGTGGCCCACCAAAATTCATATGTTGATATCCTAACCCCCAAAAGAGATGGTAGATGGGATCTTAGAGAGTTATTTATTTCATGAATGTGGGAACTTTATGAATTATCTCAATTTTTTATGTAAATGCTTATTTCACTATGTAGATACAGTTGACAGTGTTACCTTTGAAAGAGGAAAAGGGCTCTCACTAGAACTTGAACATGTTGACACATTGATCTTGGGCTTTTCAATGTCTCAAACACTGAGGAAGGCTTCTAATGAATTCAAGGTTGAACTGTTATAGAAAATCAAACAGATTAATTCATTTGACTTCCCTGCTTAAAAGATTATATGAAAATCCCTTAGGGAATGGAACAGGTTCAGATACTCTGACAGAACCTGAGGAACTCAGCTAATGGTGAGGGCTCAGCCCCTGTTGAGAAATTCCAGCTAGCTTCCATGTGTTAAGGCTATTTTCCCTTAGGTGTCAGACACATGAATGAAAAGGTCATTTTGGATATTCCAGGACTAGTGTATGTCACATAGAATAAAGAGTTTATCTCACCGAATTTTTAGAAATAATGAAATATTTCTGATTAAAATTACTGAACCTGAGGTCTTTTGTTATGTAACCAGTATTAAATAGGAATATTAAATGTGTCAGTACAACAAAAAACCTAAAGCATTAAATTTGGGATTGATCAATGGCAGAGTACAGTGGCACCTGATCAGATTTAATGGATTTAGTCAAAGAGTGAAAACAAACAAACAAACAAACATTAAATAATGGTGATAGGCTTGTTGGGCATGTACCTTATTTTTGTAATTAGTCAGCTTGCTATAATCCTGGCATAGACATCTTATAGTCTAAGTACTTACTTATGACTCTAATAGTTGAGTGACTTTGAATAATCTTGAATTATGTGAAATTGAGTAAATAATTTCATGTATTTTTTTAAAG
The DNA here is from genome assembly GCA_004024925.1 of Scalopus aquaticus. Classification (NCBI taxonomy): domain Eukaryota; kingdom Metazoa; phylum Chordata; class Mammalia; order Eulipotyphla; family Talpidae; genus Scalopus; species Scalopus aquaticus. The sequence goes on from PVIJ01008562.1 coordinate 7,341, forward strand.
AATAGTGATAGGATAATTTGTCATGAAGTTAAATAAAATGAGGCAACACTGAGTTTTGAAGTAAAATGGAAAATAAAGAATAGATCTAATGAATTTATGGAATTGGATAAGAAAATTTTCTTTTCTTTTTTTTTTTTTTAAAGATTTCTTTATTTATACATACAAGCTGGGGTACAGGCCAGAGGTGTGGGGTGGCGAGAAGGTTCACCAGAGACAGAGTGGGGAGCAGAACAGGCAGATCGACAGAAATACACTGCTGAAGGGAGCATCGGGAGAGGCAGGAGAGGTCTGCCACGCCATGTGGGAATCTCCCCAACTGGGTGTCGAACTCGCATCGTGCGCTGCCGACAGCTCTGCAGCACAGCGCTCAACCACTGCACCACTAGGGAGGCCTGGATAAGGAAATTTTCAATAAGAAAGTTGAAATTTTAGGTTTTATATTTTAACATAAAGATGGTTTCTCTCAAATGTGGAATATAGTTAACTAAAACAGGTAAACAAAATCATAGCAAATACAACTCTTTATGCAAACTACAGTGGTTATCAGAGACACACCAGGTGGTGGTGGGAAGGCCTATTTGATAGAAGAAATTATAATAGAATTTTGGTGGTCTGTATGTTCAGAATTATCAACATATTAAACTAGCCTCTTCAAATCTTAGTTTAAATGTATTATAGGTTGATGGTAAGTTAATATATCATAATTGAAAGACAGGTGATAGATAGATGATAGATAGATAGAATTCTGTTTGGTGACTTAAAATGCTATTTAAAACTCTCCAGGGATGACAATAGAAGACAAGTGCAGGGCCTCCTTGGTGGCACAGGGGTTAAAGATACAGCACTATCAAGCTATTACCAGCCACTGCAACATGATATTGATCCTCAGCCAGGGACCTAATCCACATGGCACAGCAGACTTCTGTCTCACTCACTGTTCCCCCCAGCACTGTATTTCAGTAGATCTGCCTGTTCTGTTCCCCATTCTGTCTCTGGTGAATCCTCTCATCCGATACACCTCTGGCTTACACTCTAGTTCTTGTATGTATAAATCAATCAGCAAAAAAAAGAATCAGTGAAGGTCCGCTTGGGCAGATGCAGCCGCCACAGTCGAAGGGAGGTGACAGTGAGGCCGGCACTGCAGGCTTTAAAATTGGTCTCAGTAGAATAAGACTTTTCCTAAATTACCATTTTATAATATATTTGAATTAACTAATCTATGTTATATTAAATTATATGCCTATATTTTATATTGTTCTTTACTACAATTTTAAATTCAATAGAAGGTATTTTCCAGAATTGATTCATCCTGTCAATACTACATTTGTGAAAAGGATCATAAATGCAATCTCACCTCCCTCTCTATATTTTTTTAATCTAGGTAATTCATTCCCATTCATTAAATTATTCTGCTATTTGTCTCCTTTCAGTAGATTCTAGAGAAGAGATCTATTCTTCAAATTCTTCATTGGTAAATATGTTAGATATCACATCACTCTATTATTCATTCCATATATATTTTCCTAGTTCACTTATTAGATGAATTAATATTCAACATTGTATCTCAAAAACAAAAACAAAAACAAAAAAAGACAGAGATGAGTGCTTTAGTAAAATATAAACATATAAACTCTAGCCTTTAGGGCCTTCATCATTCTCATTCAAATGAATCTACATTTCTTAAGTAATCATAATAGCCCTGAGAGGCTCACAGGACTTTGACTGACCTCTAGTTCCAAACCAAGTGGCCTACTCTGGGCTTATTGAGAAATGTGCATCTGACCCATTTAGGAATTTAGGACAGTAATATCGAAGTTTTAATATATATACATTAAAGATTTATTTATTTGTTTGTTTATTTATTTATTTATTTATTTATTTATTTATTTATTTATTTATGCATACAAGAACTGGAGTATAGGCCAGAGGTGTGGGAGGGTGAGAGGATTCACCAGAGCAGAACATGCAGATCGACTGAAATACACTGCTGAGGGGAGCAGCGGGCGAAGCAGGAGAGATCTGCTGCATCGTGTGGGAAGCTCCCTAGCCGGGGACTGAAGTCGTTTTACAGTGGCTGCTGATAGCTTAATAGGCTGAGACTTAACCCCTTGCACCACCAGGGAGGCCCCGACAGTAATATCAAAGTTAAAAAAGAAAAATGTGTAAAACTGCTTCATGATACAGACAGGCTAAAATATATTAATATTAATAGCTTTCTTAGAATTTAAACTTTTGGGTTATATTTCCCCATGAATAAAAGAGAAAAACTAATTTTCCTCAATATGTAAAAATGTATATATTCAGTGTGTGCTTCCATGTATAGTGAGGTAGATAACTGAAGCAATTATCCAGATAATTCAAATCTCAAGGCATAAAATTGCCTCATTTCTTAAATTTTCTTTGTATGTGTGTTAAAAATCTGAGGAATAATTTAAATGAAACAAAACTAATGTATTTTTTAAAAGTTTAAGTTGTTTTAAATATGTATTTGCCTGTCACTTAATATTTAAATATCTGTTTAATGTTCTCTTCTGAAAATAAAATAAAAGTGTATTTATAGATATCTATGGGTCTGGTTCTAACTAAAGGGCCTAATAAAAATAGGTACAGTTTTCGGTAAGTTATTCTACTAGATTGTTTTTTTCTAAATTGTCTATGTATGCGTAGCATTGTGTTACCATCTTATACATATAATATGTATTACATATAATATAAAAAGTTTAAAATATATAACTTCATTATATATATAGTTCAGTTTTCAAGTTGAATAAAGTTTGATACCAATCTAATTTCCAGTCATTTATCACAATAATCAACTTCTAGAAACTTCCATTCATTTCAAATGACGTATAAAATATGTCCTAGACACTATTTGCATGTACAATACTCTAAGATAATTTATTTCCTCTTCTTCTCAAGCTTATTTAATAAAGGTCAGTCATCAAGGCATGCAAATAAGTCTAATTATGCTTTTCTTTAAAATGTGACTCTTCTACATTGGCTATCCTATTATCTGTACTCAACAAAAATACAATAGCATTCCAGATAACGTAGTCATTTGCAACTACTCATTCCTCCACAAAATTTGTGACTGAACAATACAAAGTCATGGTACATTTTCAATATCAGTCTCTGGAGGATGTGTTTAATGTAGACACTTAGGAGCATATTCAAATGAAAGCTTCATCTTTGCGTGTATTTCCATTATTACAAGGGTAAGATAAATCAATAGTGTTGTGGCAGAAAATGTATTGATTTTTTTCCTACTTCCTTTATTAAGTTATGGAGTTTAATTCCTTAGAATTTCAATCAATATTAGTAACCTGCTTGATACATAGGATATGACAAAATGACCTTGTGTGAGTTGCAAGACTAGACTGCAAGATATCCTGAATGTTGATGTTTTAGGGATTTCTAAGACAAAACTAAAAAGTCTGGGTAGGCTACCTTGACACTGCTATGGTGTAAAGGCAAAATATATGGGCCCTGGACAACAATCCATCATATTTAAATATTTTACTAGTCTCTACCAAGAAACCAGTCATGTAAATAAAGCTATTTTGCAGCACACAGAGTAGCCCTACGGCCAACTGAAAGCCAGTTACTGATCTTGTAACCTGAGCACCATAGTGCCCAGAAGCCTTGGGGCAAGACAGCTCTTGTGGGGCTGAGGCATGTCAGCCTCAGCCTGCTACTTGTAGATGATTCTTTTACTTGGCCCCAGCAAGACTTGCTCCAGCCATGGCTCCTTGGAGCAAACAGGCACAGGAGATTTCCCTGACCCGACAGAAAACCATTCTGGACAGAGACCTGGATTTTTCCCTTTTTATAATATATATGGCTCTACAATCTTAAACAGACAAATTAGGTTTGGGCTAAATCGAACAATCAGATTTGACTAAACAGAAAAATCAGGTTCAAGCTGAGATGTCACTCAACCTTAACAAGTTAATTTATTTGGATTGTAAATGGAAAATGAGTTGGTTGGTGCTAAATGGTCCAGTCAGAAATTTAGGATTGAAAATGGTCCAGTCAGGCTTGTAAAGTGGGGGGCCCTGAAGAGAATATAAGGCAAGGCAAGAGCCACCTTGAGACAGTCAGTCAGATGTCGTGTATATCACTGTCCAGTAAGGTTTCTTGCCCAGCCTTTGCATTGCTGCTGGGAACTGGGGCGATATCATCTCATATTCTATGAACAGCCTTTGTTTGGAACTTCTGAACACTCTGGTTGCAATCTTAGGTGAGATAGCTCGCCACTTGTGACCTAAAAAAACATTTCCTTTACCCCAATTTTCTGTTAGTTAAATAAACCCTGTTTGATTTTCTTTGTTTCCTGTGTGATCCTATTGAGTATAATGTTCTGTGAATGCCGCTCTTTTAATAATGGGAAAGAAAAAGAACCTGAAAGAAGTTTGCCAAAGAGTGATATTTTTCTCACCTGTTTACTATGGGACAATCCCAAGGGGAGAATATAAGGTAGGTGATTGACGTGATTTATTCTAAACACCGTATTCTTAGAAAACAGATAGGTAACAATGTCTAGAAATAATATATATTCTTATGGAATGTTTTCAACAGATCCCCTCATTACTGATTGCTTGTGGTAAAACAAATACACGAACAGCAACAAAAAAAAACCCAGTATTTATGAAGTATGACTATCAGAAGAATATCATGCAAGTTCTAGAGCACTTTGGTTATAAAATGGATTAGTCTACTCAGCCAGAGAGAACTTGTCTGATATGAATATGCGAAAGAAAAGGGAGGGCTGATTGATAATGGGGTGCTCATAATGGTGTATAACTCTCTTTTGCCTCTTGATTTTCTAGATCCTTGAAATATCTTTTTATTGTACTTGTTGTCTTTGGTATCAGAGTAATGGTGACTTCATAAAATGTGTTTGGGACAGTTTGAGAGAAAATGTGTTAATTCCTCTTTGAAGGTTTGGTAGATTTCATTACTAAAATTATCTCAGTTGAGAATCAGTTTACTTAGATTTTTATCAATCCTTCTGAGACAGATTTAAAGACAACAGAATCATACTAAATACTGTTTTCAGTGGACATCTGAGGTCAGCATTGTTTAAACATCTTTGATGAGTCAACAAACATCTATTCATATTGAAGATCCTCCAATATATTTGTTTGTGCAGAAGTTGATGTATAGACTACAGTGAAACAGCTAGATAAAACTAGATATAAAAGAAAGATCTGATCTTAAACGATGTGTGGAGAAATAATTAACTAACCAAAAATTTAATTAATATAAAGTTCCTTAAGCTTCATAGAATCTTTATTCCAAGAAAAAAGTTCATAAAAACAAGTTTTATTTGTATTATACTGTAATATATTTAAGTTAATTCATGTTCAGTTTAATTTTTAATGCAATGATATAAACTGTTATTTTAAATAATTATTATTAATGAGGAAATAATGTGTTTCCTGATAATTAATGTAAATCAATAACTTTTTATCATGTTAAAATACAATGATGTAGCTATATGCCATACTGCAATTGATAATCTTTTATTTCATAGCTGAAATTACATGTAATTAATTATGAATTATGCCTTTATTGTAATGATTTTTATTTTATTTATTTTTGCATAGAACTGCGGTCTATGCAAGAGATGTGGGGCGAGGGTAGAGGACTCATCTGAGACAGAGTAGGGAACAGAACAGTCAGAGCCACTGAAATACACTGCTAAGGGGAGCAGTGGCAAGACAGGAAAGGTCTGATGTAGGTTAGCTCCCTGGCTGGTGATTAAACTCAGGCTGTTTATTCTCTGGGGGGCTCTGGCAGTGGTAGCGCTGAGACTTAACCCCTAGGCCTCCAGGGAGATCAGACATTTATTTTATTCTTCTGGAAATCTTCAAATCAATGAAGATCATTATGTAGCATGATATAATCTTCAGAGTACCTTCAACACTCCCCTTAAAAAATGAGTGATTCTATATTTAAAAAGATCAAAGGCTTGTTATAGTTACTTCCTATTATACCAGGAAGATAATACATAATACTTGTGTAGTTGACTGAAAATATGTTCATCGAAACTCTATGTCCTGGTGAATTGGTTGTGGGTAATCTACGGGAAATACATAATAATGTAAAATATATGAATAATAATAAAAATGTTATATATAAAAATAAAACAAAATAAAGAATAAGCATGTTATCCAAATGGAGCTTCTCAAAAAAATATAAAAAAAGTAAAGAGTTCAGGGATTTAATACAAGAGCAATAATTTTATGTTGCTTTAATTCATTAAATTAAAGTGATTTGTTATAGCAGTGTCAATTAATTAATACATGATCTACATAATTTCTCAACTATTCTGTGTACACATATTTCAACCTCAGATTCTGCGACAAGGTTGTTTTTTGTTTGCTTACAGGCATGATATAAATATAGAATGTTGTTGACAGAGGTCAGAGAGTAAGCCATCATTTACAGATTCAGTACCCAAGAAATAGTTTTCTTAAGTAAAGTTAGCAGTAATGATTGTATCATAGTACTGCCACCATCCAGGGGTAGGGAATAGTGAGCACATTTCTTAAAAACACTTCCTATTTTCATTGCTTTGATTTATTTCAGAGACACAAAACCATCTCAAACTGCCTTTCAAAACTTTTTATTATCAAAAACATTAACTAACTTTCTTCATATTCCACCTATACCACTTAGATCCCTTTTGTCCATTTTATTTCCATCCCCTCTCAGCATAAGAAATCTCTCTTCATTTATTATTAATCTTTGCTAGTTTTTTAAATGTATTTTATTTTCCTCAAATCATTTGCTTTATAAAAAAAAAATTTGTCTGTCATTTTGACTTGCTTTTTTAAACATAATCACCTCAAAATCCTTCCATTTCACCATCAATGATAAGGTTTTATCTTCCGTATGGATGAATAGTGTTACATTGTGTGATTGTACCACATATTCTTGATCAAATTCTGTAGCAGTGGACACTTGGATAGTTTCCATTTCATAGTTATTTATAAACAATGTTGTAAGAAACATTGTAAAGCATATAATTTTTAAATTTGTTTTTATATCCTTCGATGTATTGGAAAATGTTAGTTCATGCAGTAGTTCATGTAAGTCCTAATCACTTAAAATATAATGCCCATGCTAGTTTACATTCCCACATACAATGCATCAGGATCCTGCTTTCTCTGCATCTTCTCCAAAATTTGTTGGGAGTCCTTTTAAAAATTGTCATGGCTGTTAGATGATATTTTGTGGTTTTCGCTTTCTCATTATTAAAATAATAGTGAGCATGTTCCCTTATATCTATTGGTCTACTAGATATCTTCTTTGGAGAGCTGCTGTTTAGACCGGTTGCTATTTAATGAGATTGCTTAATTTTATTTGTTAAATTGAATAATTTATTTGTATATCTTGGTCTTTACCCCCCCCCCCATTGGCTGTGTTGGTTGTTTATTTTTTGGTCATTAAATTCCATAATTTATTTGCATGTCTTGGATATTATCCCCCTGTTGTCTGTGTTGGTGTAAATATTTTCTTCCATGTAGTGTGATGTGTTTTTAACCTACATACATTTTCTTTTAGAGCTTAAAAACATTTTAATTTGAGGTAATACTAATTGTCTACTTTTGCATTTATTCCCCTTGCTGTAGGAGGTTGAGACTCCAATAATTTATTTATTATTGATGTCATGAAACATATTTCTAGTGTTTTCTTCTATATAGTTCAATATTATAGGTCTATATATTCAGTCTTTAATCCACTTAAAATTTATTTTTTACATGGAATTGCAGAGCAATGCAGCTCCATTCTTTCACATGTGGCTGTTCAGTTTTACCAACACGATTTGTTAAAAAATATAGCTTTCCCTTATGATATAATCATGGTTCTATTTTTGTCAGTTGAATATTAGGTATATAACTATTCATTTCTGGAATTTTGGTTTTGTACCATTGATCCACTTGTTTGTTTATATGGTGCCATAATGTCTTAATTACTGTCATATGATAAAGTCAAATAACATGATGTATTCATGGTTTTCCCTTTTTTTTTCCTTTGTCAGGATTACTTTAACCATTTCAGGTTATTATTTGAAATAAATTTTAATTTTAGTTCTATTTCCTTAAAGAATATCTTCGGTATTTAAGTGGGAATTGCAGTTAATCTATCAATCCATGAGAGAGGATAATTTTCCTTTTCTTTCTCTCATTTTGTATTTCTTTTAATAAAGTCTTACTTTTTTTTTTGTATAGGCTTTTTTACCTACATTGTTAGGTTAACTAATATATATATTTTTTAATTGGTGTGATTTTAAAGGGGTAGCTTTCTTAATTTCTTCCTGTTCTAGTTCATTGTCTATGTATAAGAGGATCACTGATTTTTGTCTATTGATTTTACATCCTTCCACTTAGCTAAACTGATTTATTGTTTCAGTTTGGTTTGTGAGGGTTCTTTAAATATATTACTATGTCGTTTTCAAATAATGATAGCTTTACTTCTTTTCCAGTTTGCATTATTTTTATATCTTTCTCTTTTCCATTTGTTCTAGCTAGCAATTATAATACTATTTGAGTAGTAATTGTGAGAGTGTGTATCCTTGTCTTTTACCAGATCTTGGACAAGTTTTCAGTTTTCCACCATTGAGAATGATGTTAGATCTGCGGCTTTTGCGTATGGCTTTTATTTTTCATGTTAAGATATATCCCATTTAACCCAACTCTTCGAGGATTTTCATCATCAAAAGTTTTCTGAGGGGCCTCCCCGGTGGAGCAGCGGTTAAGCGTTGCGCTGTGGAGCTGTTGGCAGTGGTGACGCGAGCTCGACGCCCAGCTGGGGAGATTCCCACATGGTGTGGCAGACCTCTCCTGCCTTGCCCGCTGCTCCCCTCAGCAGTGTATTTCTGATCTGCCTGTTCTGCTACCCGCTCCGTCTCTGGTGAACCCTTTCGCCACCCCTCGGCCTGTACCCCAGCTGGTATGTATAAATAAAAAATAAATCTTAAAAAAAAAAAGTTTTCTGAACATCTATTGATATAATCATATAGTATTAATCCCACTTGGCCATAGTGCATGATCCTTTTATTGCATTGTTGTATTCAGTTTGTTAAGATGTTATTGAAAATTTTTGCAACTGTATCGATTAGGGAAAATGGCCAGCAGGTCTCTGTATGTGTTAATTTTACTTTATTTTGGTATTAGAGTAGTAATGACTGTATGAAATGTTCTTGAAATTCTTCCCTCTTTTTCAATTTTTGGGAAGATTTTTGTCGTTTGTCTAATTCCAAGGTATTACACTGGTGGTTATTTACTTGAGCTCTTTTTGTGTATGTGTGTGTGTTTGTGTCTTTTAACATATATTTGCCTTGGTACTCCTTTTGCTTCATCTCATAAGTTCTTTAAGCTTGTTTTCCCATTATCATTACATTTACCTTATATTTTGATTTTTTTTTATTTCCTCATTTCCCCGGTATTCTTTCAATATTATGTGGTTCACTCTCTTTTTATTATAATTTCCATATTTTTTTTTGTCAGTTGATGTATTTATAGTCAGATAAGATGTTAAAAATAATTTATTTATTTAGTTATTATTATTTTTTAATATATATTTTTATTGTTATTTATATCTTACATTTTGTATTCCCCTTGGGTAACCCACCACCAATTCACTCGTGATCCATCTCCATGGTCCCTTGTTTTCTTTTCTACACCATTTTGTGCCTTTATCCTCCCCATCCCCCCAACCCCCCAAGTGTCTCTCTCCTATTTGGTTTCCCTATGCTCCTGTTATAAGTGAAACCATTCAATATTTTTCTCTTTATTTCTGGCTTATTTCGCTGAGTATGATCCCCTCTAATTCTATCCATGTCGCTGCAAATTGCATGTGTTTATCTTCTTTGAATGCTAAATAGTATTCCATTGTGTATATGTACCACATCTTCTTGATCCAATCATCTATTTTTGGACATCTGGGTTGCTTCCATACCTTTGCTATTGTGAACAGTGCCGCAATGAACATACAGGAGCATGCATCCTTTTGGATTAGTGTTTTTGTGTCATTTGGGTAGATTCCCAAAAGTGGTATTGCTGGGTGGTATGGAAGCTCCATGTTGAGCAGTTTGAGGAATCGCCATACAGCTTTCCATAGTGGTTGGACCAGTTCACTTTCCCACCAGCAGTGTAGAAGAGTTCCTTTTTCTCCACATCCTTTCCAGCATTTGTTGTTGCCTATATTTTTAATGTGTGCCATCCTCACAGGTGTGAGGTGGTATCTCATAGTGGTTTTGATTTGCATTTCCTTGATTATAAGTGATGTTGAGCATTTTTTCATGTATCTGTTGGCCATTTGCTTTTCTTCTTTGAAAAAGTGCCTTTTTATCTCTTCTGCCCATTTTTTGACTAGGTTATTGGCTTTGTTTTTGTTGAGTTGTGTGAGTTCCTTGTAAATTTTTGTTATCAGTCCTTTACCGGATGTATTGTGTGCAAAGATCTTTTCCCAGTTGGTAGGGTGTCTGTTTGTTTTGGTTAATGTCTCTTTTGCTGTACAAAGCTTTTTATTTTGATGTAATCCCACCAGTTTATCTTGTCTTTCACTTCTTTTGCTTTGGGAAAGGTGTCGTTAAAGATTTTGCTGAGATGTATGTCGTGTAGAGTTTTGCCTATATTTTCTTCTATAAATTTTATGGTTTCAGGTCTTACGTCCAGGTCTTTTTTCCATTTTGAGTTGATTTTTGTGCAGGGTGTGAGGCAGTAGTCTAGCTTCACTTTTTGCATATGGCAATTTAGACCTTTATGAATTTGTATATATTTGTTTTGTGGCCCAATATGTTGTCTATTACAGCAAATGTCTCATGTATACTTGAAGAGAAAAGTGTATTCTACTTTTTTTTTGTGGTGCTGTCCACTGTAAATATCTGGTAGATTCATGGAGTCTAATACTTTGCTTGAAACTATGTTGTCCCTGTTTATTTCCCATCTAGTTGATCTGTTCACTAGTGAAAGTGGATTCCTCATTCCCTGCCACAAATTTAATTTTCCCAATTTCTGATTCCTGACTTGATTGTAGCTGCCTAATATATATACTTGTGCTGTTTCCTTTGGTCAGTAAACATTGATAAGTGTATCTTTCTGGTGTTTTTTTTCCTTAATTATTATATAGTGTCCCTCCTTGTCTCTCATTATGTTTTTAACTTGGAATCTATTTTGTCTTTTATATGTATGACTGATCCTGATTTTTTTTTTTTTTTGGTCCCATTCAATTGTAGGATTGTTGTGGAGTCATTTACCTTGAACCTTTGCTTAAATTTAGAGTGTGTCTCCCAAAGACAGCAGAAGGTTGGGTCCCATTTCTTGATCCAACCATATACTCCATGTCTTTTAATTGGTGAGTTCAGACTATTTAAATTTAGAATGCTTATTGACATGTGAAAAGTCTTTTGCTGCCATTTTGTCCTTAATTTTTGTTGTACAATCTACTTCCTTAGATTTTTTTTAATATATATTTTTATTGTTATTTATGTCTTTTACATTTTGTATTCCCCTTGGGTAGCCCACCACCAATTCACCCGTGATCAATCTCCATGGTCCCTTGTGTTCTTTTCTATTCTGTTTTGTGCCCTTTTCCTTCCCTCCCTCTGCCTCTCCCCCCCCACCCCCGCTGATTGTCTCTCTCCTATTTGGTTTTCTTATAGTCCTGTTATAAGTGAAACCATTCGATATTTTTCTCTTTCTTTCTGGCTTATTTCACTTCCTTAGATTTGCATGTGAAAGTTCCTTTCAATATTTTTTGGATTTGTCTAGTGTTTCCAAACCCTTTTAGTTTCTCCTTGTTTGACAACACATTTATTTTTCTCTCATATCTGAAGGAGAGTCTTGAGGAATATAATATTCTTAGTAGGCAGATTTTATTTTTATGTTATTGGAACATATGATTCCACTATCTCCTTTCCCATAGTATTTCTCCAGAAAACTCTGACTTTAGCCTTATCAGGGACATTATAGGTTTTCTGTTTCTTCAATCTTGCTGGTTAAGCTCCACTTCTATCTATAATAAGAAAGTTCAACTTTGGTCAACATCTTAAGGGGAAGAAAGTTTTGTGTTTAAGACAAATATTCTTTTTTTAAATTTATTTATTTTATTGTTATTTATGTCTTTTACATTTTGTATTCCCCTTGGGCAACCCACCACCAATTCACCCATGATCCATCTCCATGGTCCCCTGTATTCTCCTCTCTTCCATTTTGTGCCCTTATCCTCCCCTCCCCCCACCCCCCCTTGTGAGAGGTCTTTCTCTGTAAAATGTACCAGATGTGATCTGCCTTCTGTAAACTTCAACCTACCTTCCAAGTCTCCTGCACAGGTTAGAATTCAAAAGATAGCTAATGGAAAAAATACTAATAATGTGTTTATTTCTCTGTAGCTTCAAAATGTTTTCATCTACCTTGCTTGACACCATTCAATATATTTTCTGTTACTTTATGTGTTTCCTAAAATACATTCGCTATTTTTTTTCCAAATCCTAATTTTAGTCCATTCCAATAATTTAAAAGAAAGAAAGAAAGAAAGAAAGAAAGAAAGAAAGAAAGAAAGAAAGAAAGAAAGAAAGAAAGAAAGAAAGAAAGAAAGAAAGAAAGAAAGAAAGAAAGAAAGAAAGAAAGAAAATAGGGCCTCCCTGGTGGCTCAGTGGTTAAGAGCTGCACTGTGAAGCAGTTGGCAGCTATGACGCGAGTTAGACGCCCGGCTGGGGAGATTTCCACATGGTGTGGCAGACCTCCCCTGCCTCGCCCCCTGCTCCCCTCAGCAGTGTATTTCAGTCAATCTACCTGTTCTGCTCCCCACTCTGTCTCTGTTGAGCCCTCTTGCTGCCCCATGCCTCTGGCCTGTATCCCAACTTGTATGCATAAATAAATAAATCTTAAAAAAAAAGAAACTAATATCAGCCTCTCTAGAAAAAGCGATCTTCTGTCTGTATTTGCTCGTCTCATTCCACATGATATCACAATTATCTGATCCCATTAAACATTTACAATTTTTGTATTTTAGGGTTGAACTATTTGCAATTCCAAATAGATTTTAAGTCAAAAACAGATTGCCGAAATAGTCTTGGCCAGCTAAGATCTGACATGTTTTATGATTAAGTAAAACCTTTGTATTTAGAAAAGTAAACATTTATATTTATTGAATTAAGCACTCTACAAAACAATTTATATTTTAGTTTGAAAAAATGATTTTTGATACAAAAGCTGTTGTATTCCATTTAATTATTCCCACTATTAGTGTTAAATATCAAATATACAATTGGCCAGACACAGCTCCTATCCTGATGAGTTTAAAACTTTAACCATAAGGTACCTTTTCCACAGATTCTCACAAATGCATAATGATAATATTTATATTTTGAGCTATGAAAATATTTATAGAATGAATATGATTTGCTTAAAGACTTTGTAAGTAATTCCCTTTTACCTAAAAGCCAATGAATGTATTACATAAGATAAAGCTTGGATTTAATGTGCAAATAAACATGGATTAAAAGTGAAAATGTTGGGCCTCAGTGGTGGCACAGTGTGTTAAGTGCAGCACTATGAAGCTATCCAGAGCCACTGCAGCATGAGTTCAATTCCCGTCCAGGGAGATTCCCGCATGGCACAGCAGACATCTCCTGCCTCCCCCGATGTTCCCCTCAGCAGTGTACTTCAGTTGATCTGCCTGTTCTGCTCCCCAATCTGTCTCTGGTGAATCCTCTCACCACCCCACACCTCTGGCCTGCACCACAGCTTGTATGCATAAATAAATAAAATCTTTAAAAAAGAGTGAAAATGTGTTTACCAAAATTTTAGGATACCTTAGCAAAGTGAGGTTTCATTATTCATAATAAAATGCTTCAGATGTGATATAGAAACATCTTGATTACCATTTAAGCTGGCTTTTTAAAAAAAAATCAGAATATATTATCTTAGAATTTTCTATATGCCTCACAGAGGAATATTTACTTGATGTCAACCATGAAAATAGAGGGAAATCTATCTTGTAGTTTGTCAATGGGATTTACAAATTAAAATATTATTATACTAAAAGACTTTTGAAAAAATCGACAAAAGTATTAAATAACTCTTACTTAAACAGGAGCAGTCAGGTTGGGAAGCTGGATCGATAAAATAGAATGGACGGAATGTCCACCCACCCAGGCTCTAAACAAAAGAGCCACCAAAAAGCTTCAGAAGACCAAAAGGCCAAAAAAAAAAAAAAAACAACCCAAAAGCTATTGCAATAAAATGCCTATACAATAAGGGGGCTCTAGACTATAGACAAACAATGGACAGTGGATGATAGAGGACAGGTATTTGTGGGTTCTCCCTCACACACACAACTGCATGATACCTCAGGCTCCAGGGACAAGAATCATGGGACTTATTTTACAAAGAAGGGAAACAAATAGCTTACTGTAGCTTTGTTTTAGTAAAGCTTTGTTTTAGTAAAGCTAAAACAAATAGCTTTACTGTACAATGACTGGCTTTCTCACCCTGGATCAATCATAAGTACAAATATAAACAGAGTTTTGGTCACCTGTCAACAGCACTGGACAGTGCTGGCCTGTAGTGACAGTCACTACTGGTCCCTAGAGGCGGTACCAGAGACACCAAGTGTTAACAGCTCTTGTGAGTTGTTGGATGACAACGACAGCAACCCATTCTTTGAGACACCAGGTTGGGGCCTTTGGTGCTCCTTTCAGACATTATCAGAGACAAAACTGAAGGCCCAGTCTCTGTCAAACGTCTTTGGCTTCTCTTCCTCCCTCAGCGGTCAGCTGCTGGATTTTTCTCTTCTTTCTTCTTTCAAGCTCAGTTTCTGGTCTTTCTTCTTCTTTGGAGGACAGGAATGAGTTCCTCCCCTTCTCTCTTCAGAGGCTGAAACAGTGTCCCTCAGCTTCCTCTGACTCTGGCTTATATCCTCTCTCAGTGTTCCCTGCTGACATCTGATTGGACCATTTTTCAAATCGGATCATTTAGCACTAATCAGCTAATATCTCACACCTTATTGGTCCAGTTTATGATCAGGAAGTCCACATCAAAGGGATGTTGCTGGACTCTGAGGAGCCACAGTCATCACTGGCCTGTGGCAGAGCAGCACGGTCAGAGACCATCACTGCTCACCCCTAGGACAGCTCCCACTATCGAGGAGGCTCAGTTCCAGTATCATTAATGGATTTTCATCAGGGAGCTGATACTGGAGTTTAGCATTTTAGAATTCACTCTGAACTCAATGTGGTGGAAGATTTTGAGAAGAGAATTCTATAATAAAAGAGATGACTATTCAAAGTGGAAATGAGTAGTCAAAGTTTCAGATAATTGTTAATGGTGACTGTTTTGAAGAATTTTAGAAAATCAATGAAGTCATTTTCATTTGATTTCATCTGGGGTTTGAGACGAAAGGTAATCTAAGAAGTATGGTAGAAAGAAGCAAGCTTCTGTATTAGAATTTGGTATGGATGAAGCAAGATTTTATAATGATAATTTAAAATATAGTCTATGTAGGCAGTGTTTTCAGTTGTCCTGAAGCAGTTAGAAAGGTAAAAATAATAATAGGTTAGAATATATAACATTAATTAATGTGAAACTTGAAATTATTCAAATGGATAGAAATTGAAAAGATGTACTACTTGGTAGTGAGATATTGAGAAAGTTTAGTCTTTTAAACTTGTAATATCATGTAGGAAGTATTGAAGATGGAGATAATATATGAATTATCAGTTATTAAGAAGATGGCATAGAAATCACAGTCCCCAAATTTGTTTATGTTTCATTAGTTTTAATTGTATATTTACATGGAAGTGTTATGTCTTTTGTTTTGATATTGGTATAAATAAATAAGATGTGCTAGTTATTAAAGTAAATTACAGGAACACAGGAGAATAATTCATTTGGAAAATAGCTATAGTATCATTTTGATATTTATCTAGAAAGTAAATTTTATCTTGTATAAATGTAGCAAATTACTTTTGTGAAACAAAGTGTTCAGTGTAAAAATGAAGGGGAGAATAAGACTCAATCATTTTACCAGGGTGTAGTAAATCCATGAATACCAGCTCTGACAAAATGTTCCTACCTGTATTTAAAAGATATTTTACCAAGAAAATGAGAACATTTAACTTTCAGTTGAATGTTGCTAGAGACTAATAACTTGCACAATAAAAAGTCACAGAAAACAAACAAAAAATGTAGATAGAACATTAATGATAATATGTAAAATCAGTCCTAACCTATAAAATGCATATTGGGAGATACAAATTCTTATAAAAAAAACATTGTTTTTAACTTTTTAGAATTAACTATTTTTTTTAATTTTTACAATATCTAATTTATTTTATTTATTTAGGCAAAACTTACTTTGTTCAAAATTCAAATGAGAATTTAAATTTTTTTAAAAGTAAATTTTCTGAATGTATTTTTTAATTGTGCTGTTTTTATTGTATAATTATTAGTTCACAACACTGTATATGATTAATGTATACAAGGTAACACCTCTTCAAATGCATGTTACACCATGAAAGCACCATAATTCTCCACCATAATTCACTGGACTCTTGTCTCTCAACTCAGTGCATCAAATGTACCTTTAGATTACAAGGTTCTGCTTTAATTTAGTTTTGTCTGTTCCTTTGTGTTATCTATTTATATTCCCTATGTAAATTAAATCACCTGGTATTTGTCTTTCTACTTCTGATTTATTTTGCATAGTATAATCCCCAGTCCCATATATGTAACTTAATATTCTGTGCAGAAAACATAAGTCAAATAAGGATGAGATAGAAATGTTAACTGAAGTCTTTCCCTCAGCCTCGCAAATAAATCTCTGTGATTTATGCACACTTCTCATTAAATTTCAGCTTTGTCATGCCACTTCCTCTTTAACTACCTGCTGGATATTTATCTACCTCTTTATCCATATTACCTCAATAATTAGGCTCATAATAAACTTTTTCATAGTAATATCTCTGTCCATGTTCTATGTACCAGACTAAAGTCAAAGTGATTTTAGTAACTAATATTAGTTGTTACTGATGTTACTGTAAGGACAGATTTGAAAAGGCAAGCAGCAAGTTTATACAGAGCATGATTCATGTCAGGCCAGATGTGGAAAACTTCTTAAGCCAGATCTATTCAAAATTATAAAGCCAAAGTTCAAAAGCACTAAATGAAATAGTAATGCCACAATATGTGTGGTTCTCTAAGAGATGACAGAACACTTTACTATTCTGACACATTTGTGTTAAGATACATGAAACTGACAAGTTCTCAGATCAAATAATTGCCATTATCTGATGGTCTATAAGTAGGTTTTTATTAATCTGAAAAAAAATGATTGTGGTAAAAATAGCTTGGTTATTTCTTTTCATTGCAACATTTATTTGAGTTAAAAGGCAGTTCTCCGGAGATTATGTTTCCCATACTTTTGTTGAAAATAAATGATAATTTTGAGTTACTTATTCTTGTTTTATAGCTTCATTTTTCAAATTAATTGTCAAATCACATTTATTTGTTGATTTTTTCTTTCTAATCTATAAAAATCAAAATTTTCTATTGTCATATAAATATCCATTAGAAAAAATGTTTGATAAAGGAACATCATAGAACTTAGTAAGTATGAAAAAAAAATCTAAATTCCTCAAGATATATATTATTTTGCTTTTTTTCTTTTATTTATTCTTTCAAAAATACTTCAATTTTTACCATATGCCTAGTTCTATACTAGGAAACTGATCACAGGTGGGGCTGCTGAAGTGGCGCTGCAGCAACCGACGGCAGCAGTCCAAATGCTGGTGGACCACATCAGAGGCCAAAACAGACCACATCAGATGCCAGACACAACAGCACTTTGAGATGGTGTCAGAGTATCAAAAGCAGTGGACAGCTCTTAACGTTGGCCAGACACAGGTCAGCAGCGGTTATCATACGCCAACAATGTTGGTCAGCACCGGTCAGGAGATGACAGTGCTAGCATATGGGCACCAGTGTTACATATCTTTTTTTTTAATTTATTTTTTAAAGATTTATTTATTATTTATGCATACAAGCTGGGGTACAGGCCAGAGGCATGGAGCAGCAAGAGGGTTCACCAGAGACAGAGCGGGGAGCAGAACAGGCAGATCAAACGAAATACACTGCTGAGGGGAGCAGCGGGCGAGGCAGGAGAGGTCTGCCACACCATGTAGGAATCTCCCCGGCTGGGCTTCGAACTCGCGTTGTCACTGCTGACAACTCCACAGCACAGTGCTTAACCGCTGCACCACCAGGGAGGCCCCAATCAGTGTTACATATCTTAAAGATGCTTTTGTGCCAACGGAAAGCAGCTATCAACAATGCTGGGGATAGACCAAAGCAAATAGCTCTTACTGACTACAGGAACAGGTTAATGGTGCTCTCTGCAGGCAACGTTAGAGGCAGTGTCAGAAATAGGTGTAGCTGTCAAATCTTTGCAAATTTCTATGCAAAGATTATTGCAAAGGTCTGAGAAGATCTCTGTCCCAATGAACCTTCCCAACTATCCTGTCTATAAAAGTCTTGTCAAGAGTCCCCGTGAGTCTGATCTGAAGCCATCTGATGAAGGGACCCAGCTGGTGTTTAGTGCTCTGGCTTGTATCCATTTCATGGTCCCACCTTTCACGAATAATTGGCCTATTTATTTTCCAACTGATTGATGCTGATCAAGTTCCAAACAGATTGGTCCACTTACAAACCTGAATGGTCTCATAAACCTTAAATGGCATTGGAAAGAGATCCAACCTGATTGCTTCTTTTAAAATTGGGGTTCAATATTCAAAAGCAAAAGTCTGGCCAGTGAGTCAAGACCCAACCTACACTGAGGTTGAAAGGTCTCTTTGGCTGTGGGCTCAGGGGAGTTGTGGCTGGAGCCATCCAAGCAGACTTGAACCAGTAGCCATGGAGCTTTCGGGACACCAACAGTGAGCTCCCCAGGCTGAATTGGGTACTGCCATAGCATAGCCCAAGTTGATGCTGCCAGAGCTCAGGTGTAGCCCGTAGGCTACAGGCATCAGGAATCTTTTTGTCTGTACCTTCGGTTAGGGTTGACCATCAAACCCAGCCACTGAGGTGCCGGGGTGGAGTCAAGTTTCACTACCAAAGCCCTGGTGCTAGCTTGTGTTGGGGAAGCAATTTTTACTGCTGCTGCCAGAGCCCTGAGATTGGCTTGCAGGCTGTGTTCTGGGGAAGACCCTCAAACTCAGCTGCTGAGGCAGGCCTCAGCAAACTTGTCATGCCCCAAGCATCAAGGAATCATTGGTGTCTTCTGTTATAGAGGAATGTCCTTAAGTTATAAAGGTCAACTTCTATTTGAAAATAATTGAATTTGCTTTAAAATTTGATAAAATTGATTTGAGGATTAAATTATGCTTACCAGTGTATGTATTAGTGATTGAAATTCCATATCCACATTGTTCATGCATCCACATCATCCCTTATAATGGACTTGTGCATTAGTATCATTTTATATCAATGAATAACACTTTCAATTGCCAGCACTAGGAGGGTTGGGAGGCTGCTACTGGTGTGTGTGTGTGTGTGTGTGTGTGTGTGTGTGTGTGTGTGTGTGTTTATAAAACATGTCATAAAATTCAAGCAGTTTTTTTTTTTTCTGAAAATCTTTAGATGATATCAGCATTTCATTATTGCTATTGCTTCTGAATATTTTTCTGTTTGGGAAAATCTCTCCAGTATGATTCTCAATAAGAATTGATAAGTGTATAATTATAAGAACTTAAAAATGCCACCTATTACACTTTCCCTACAACTAGTTTATCATCAGGTGGTGTGGGATTAACAACAATAAAATAATCCATCCAGAACTTGAATTAGAACATGGTGTTGCAAACAATTGTGGGTGACTAAAATCTATCTCTGGCAATTGCTAGAGTAAGGGCAACCTCTTGCAGCTATAAGTAGCAGCGATGAAGTCTGGTTGTGTGTTTGCAGCTCAAGTTACTCTTTGGTGCTTGGCAGCTACAAGATTTCCATCCCTGAGCATTTTCCACAGTGTGATTAGGGACACTGTTCTAGAAAAATCCTGCTAATGAGCCCCATCCAGTTATTATGAGAGCTGCCCAGCATCCTTGTTAAGCTTTAATCTACTTGATTCAGTAAGGAATGGGATTCAGTTGATTTATTTTTAAAGATTTATTTTTATTTTATTTATTCTTATAAGAGTTGGGTTGTAAGCCAGAGGTGTGGCGGGTAAGAGGGTTCACCAGAGACAGAGTGGGAATCAGAACAGGCAGGTCTACTGAAATACACTGCTGAGGGGAGCAGTTGGCAAGAAAGGAGAGGTCTACTGTACCATGTGGGTTATCTCCCTGGCCAGGGATTGAACTCATGCCACTGTGGCTGGTGATGGCTTCATAGCGCTAAGACTTAACCCCTTGTGCTGCTGGGGAGGCCCATTGATTTTATCCAAAAAACTAAGAAAAGTTTCTGTTTGCTCTTGCTCAGTGATTATCTTGATATTATAGATCTTAAAAAAACTTACATCTTGAGAAGTCATACATCAATATTTATATTCATTTTTCCCTTTAATTTTTATTCATAATAAACATACACAAAGATATATAAAAAATGGGCAGATATGTTTATGATTTTTTTTCAATTGAGATAACATTGACTTACATTACTGTTGGTATTTTGGAAGTATAGGACACTGCCCTTCAGGTGTCACCACCATCGTGTACCCACCAGCAAATCACCCATAGTCTACCAACCATAGTCCATTCTTTTCCCTTCTATTTTTTTTTTTATTTCACAGCTCCCTCATGCCTTCCCCCTCTGCATAATTCAGTTTTGTAGTCAGATTCTAATGGTTATTTTCTAAGCTTGTCTTTATCTAACCCTTAATTTATTTTCTCGAAATTCCATATATGAGTGAAACCATCCAGTATTTATCTTCTCCTCTGACATATTTCATTTATCATTATTTCTTCCAACTAGATGTATATAGCTATGAATGGCATGACTTTATCTTTTTAGATCTCTGAGTTACATTCCTTTGTATATATATTAATATACTGCATCTTCTTAATGCAGTCATCTGTTTGGGGGCACATAGGTTGTTTCCACAGTTTGGTTATTTTAAATAGTGCTACAGTAAACATGGGAGTGGAAGTCTCCTTTCAAATTAGTATACTTGAACTTTTTGGGTAGATGCTTATGAGTGGAACTAAACCAGTATCAATGTGGGGAACTAGTCATTGCCTTGGGCTGACGATTACAATCGTCAGGCTCAGGGCACAACAAAAATGGGGTTAATTTAATCTAACAAACAATTGATTGATGAAATAATGTATTTTTTTTATTTTTTAAAGATGTCACTTATTTATGCATACAAGAACTGGGGTGTAGGCCAGAGGTATGTGTAGGGGGTGGTGAGAGGTTTCACCAGAGATACAGTGGGGATCATAACAGGCAAATCTACTGAAATACACTGCTGACCGGAGCAGCAAGCAGGAGAGGTCTACTGTACCATGTGTGTTAGCTCCCTGGCAGGGGATCCAACTCATGCTGCAGTGAGTGGCTATAGCTTGGTAGCACTGAAACTTTATCCCCTGCACCACCAGGGCGATCCAAAACAAAAGAATTTATAAAGCCACAAATGGATGACTGTCTTCCCCCAAGATAGTGTCTGCAGTATCCAGTAGTCCCAAACAAATGCTTATCCAAGATGGTGACATTTCATCAACAAGAGCCCACTGGTGGCACACTAGTAAGCAGTGGGCCAAAATCCAACTCACAGTGGCAACTCAGGGTGCTAACATGTGGAGCGCTGAAGTGACATCTTAGTAGTCCACAGCAACAGCCTGAAGGACAGGCTGGATATCAAAGACACCAGACGAGACAGTGTTACCAGAATCAACAGCACCATCAGGCAGAGCTGAATGATCAGAACTCATGGACTGCTCTAAAAGGTGGTCAGACAGAGAGTATCACCTGTCAGCAATACTGCCCTGCGTTGGTCAGCACCAGTCACACAAGTGTTACAGCTATTTGTGAGCTATTGTCATAAATCAATAGCTAATAGATCTTTGTGACACCAGGCCCAGGTCAGTGGTGCTCCCTGCAAGTGGTGTCAGAGAGCTGTCGGCAGGTGCAGCAGCTAGGTCTCTGGAGATCTGGAGGTCTGCTACATCTGTGTACTCAGCAAAGTCTGAAAAGTCTGTGAAGGTCTAAGACATCTGCAAAGTCTATGCAGGTTGTCTGCTAAGTCTTCTTATTTGGAGCTTGTCTGCTGAATGTTTCTTCAGAGGACATTTGCTGAATAGATTCAAGTTTTCTCCGGCCTCGTTTATATCTTCTTCAGTTTCCTGACCCTACAAATCTTATTGGGCCATTTTTCGATCTGATTGGTGTCAATAAAACACCAACCAGCTCACTCCATTTTCAATTTGCATAATAAGCTCAGGTTTGAATGACAGCTGGAAAGATCAAGTATGATTGGTTCATTGATCTTGAACCTGATCCATTCACAATCCTGATGCCAGATATGAGTGGGAAATATCCAGCGCCTGTCTAGAACTGATTTGCACTGAGGTCAGAGCAGGCTCGTGGGCTGATGTGCTCTAGGGAGCCATGGTTGGAATTTGCCTCAATGGGGCCAGAGGCACTCTGCATCTGTCTCCTCTCATTGGGGTGTAGCAATCCTGGGTGCCATGTAGCAATTCTGGGACATGGGTTTCTATTATCTGAAGGCCAGGCTACCACCTAGAGTCCACAATGTTGCCCTGGCATGCAATTAGTCTCTCTCCCTTTGGCTTCATGGAACCATAGCACTGGGCTATCTAGCAGGCCCCGATTTCCCCACCATAGGCATGAATTAGGAACTGTGGGTTCCTGGCCTCTTTTGGGTGGGGAAACCTTGTTGGTGCAGCTCTGATAGGACTACATGTCCTGGGAAGTAGGACAGGGAAACCATCAACAAATATATGCAGTGCAGTTGGGCGGTGGACAGAGTAACTCTTAAACTCCCACTGCTGCTGCTGCTTTTAGAATGGCTTGTGTAGGCCCACCCTTAGGTTGGATGCACTGCAGGGAGGGGGTGGCTGTGGTGCAGTGTTATCAAAGCCATCATGACTGTCCTTTCAGGGATCAGGGAAAAAACCTTCATGCCCTCCCTGCAGCTTGAGCCCTGGAGTTCCAGGTTCAGAACTATTGGGTTGCATGGCAGATGAATTTTTAATATTTTGAGACACCTCCATGCTGCTTTCCACAAGGGTTGGATCAATCTTCATTCCTACCAAAAGTGTAGGAGGGTTCCCTTTTCTCTGCATCCTGTGTACAGCTTTTTTTAAAGTAACAAACCAAACCCATGTACTGATACCCATTTTATTTTATGAAATTATAGTAAAAATGTCACCAGGAAATGAAGAGTTCTTTTTGAACCTCTGAGGGTCTACATATCTCTAAAACCTGTCATTTCCAACATTAGGCTTCTTGTCTCTCTTTGATTGGATTATGTTTACTTATTTTGTCAATTTGTTCAAATTGCCTTACTACATGATATTATTTTCCTGTTCCTTTTAATATTTGAAGCCATTTGCTAAAAATAAGATTATAGGTCTAAAAATCCTGAGATTATTTACTTAACATTTCTGATTTAAAAAATGTTAATTTCTTTACTTGATTCAATTCATTTATTTGTTCCTATCTAAAAATTTTTGTTTTTATGGATTATAGGTCTATCCATATCATAGATTCCATGTTCTTATGTCTTTTCTGTCAACACCCAGATTACGATCTTGAAAACAGTATATTTTAAACTTTGATGTGTAAAGCTCCACCTTTATTTACGGGCTCTGATTCTTCATTTCCAACAAGTAATAGTAGGTGAAACTGCAGCAGTCAGTCTTATACCCTTTAATATTTTCAGTCACTCTTCTCATTCTTGCTCTCTGTTCTCGTTCTTTGTTTTCCCCTTCTGCTTTCTCCCTTCCTCTTCTCTTTGTTATCGTCTGATTTTTCTTTCCACAGCTTTACATTTTTTCCCATATTGTAAAATATTTATAAATTTTCTTTTCCCTTTTACAAATCTGAAATATTCAATAAAATAGCATACATTTTCTTTCTTCGTCATTACTTCACATTAATTAATCACCTTATTACAATATGCTCTCATTTCTTATAACTCTACTGAAACTGAAACTGCTAAGTTAATAACTCTTACTTATGAGATCCCAAATCTTTAATCTTTCTACTTATAGCAGTCATATTTACAAAAGTGGTTTCCTTTACATGATATTATCTTTTATTCCCCTACTCTAAGCAGATTTCAATTTTTAAAATTGTTTTATTAGTTTCTAAGATAATTAGTTGTATGAGTTTTTATATCTTATGCATATTGATCCCTAAGGTATATATGGTTTGCAGATGTTTCACCTAATATATTGGATGCCTCTTCATTTTGTTTATTGCTTTCTGTGTAGATCTTTTTATTTTAAGATAGTACCACTTGGCTATTCATTTTGACATTATTGCCCTTGTTTTTGTTATCACATCCAAAAATCATTTCCAAGAGCATTTGGTTACAGATTGAAAGGAAAATTAAAAAGCGATGTATAAAAATACGGGACTCCCTTGTGGCCTAGTGATTAAGTCTCAGAGCTATCAACACTATGGACTGAGTTCGATCCTTGGCCAGCTAACCCACATATGGTGCAGTAGACCTATCCAGTCTCTCCTGCTGCCCCCTTTAGCACTGCATTTCAGTAAATCTGCCTGTTTTGCTTCCTACTCTGTCTCTGATGAATCATCTCACCTTCCATACCTCTGGTCTACACCCCAGGTTTTTATTATGCATAAATAAATAAATCTTAAAAAAATAGAAAGATCAATACATAAAAAGTGAAAAGTTTTTACTTTTTCAAATAAATTATTATTATTTGTTTAAAGATTTATTTATTTATACACACAAGCTGGGGTACAGGCCAGAGGCGTGGGGTGGCGAGAGAGTTCACCAGAAACAGAGTGGGGACCAGAACAGGCAAATCAGAAATACACTGCTGAGGGGAGCAGCAGGTGAGGCAGGAGAGGTCTGCCGCACCATGTGGGATTCTCCCCAGCTGGGCTTCGAACTCGCATTGCGCGCTGCTGACAGCTCCACAGCACAGCGCTCAACTACTGCACCACCGGGGAGGCCCCCTTTTTAAAGAAATTAAGTGTGCCTCCCTGGTGGCACAACGGGTTAAGCACAACACTATGTAGCTATTCAGAGCCACTGAGGTATGAGTTCAGTCCCCAGCAATGGAGCTTCCCATATGGCACAGCAGACCCCTCTGCCTCGCCTGATGCTCCCCTCAGCAGTATACTTCAGTCAATCAGGCTGCTCTGCTCCCCACTCTGTCTCTGGTGAATCCTCTCACCCACCACACTTCTGACCTACACCCCAGCTTCTGTGAATAAGTGAATAAATCTTTAAAAAAATTTAAAAGATAACTTTTGAAATGGTAAACAACACCTAACTCTTTAAGTAGGCTCAAAAATCAGGAATAAAGTATAAACTCTAACAACTAAACTCAGGAATAAACAGAAGTTTCACATGAGAGGATCATAAGAGCTTACTATGACCATATTTTTTTGTCAATAATTTGGTAAGTAGAGAAAATGAATAATTTCCTAGAAATATATAACACAGCTCAACAAATCTTTACAAAAGCCATGTTACTGAAATAAAATTAGTCATTTCCTATCAATTTGTATGTGCTCAACATGAATATGACAGTCAAATTCTATTTTTTGCTCTAATTTTTTCTGTAATCTGCAATAAATTGATGTTTGCATCACGAAATGCGTGCCAATATTAATAGGCCTATGGTTAATACCTGTAAAAAAATCAAGTCATAGACTATTTCTTAGATTTCTTTGCTTGTCTCTTGTATAGCTGTTCAGGAATAGAATAGATGGAAGACGGTTTCCATTGTGCAGAAGCACAGCCTTAAGACTCAGTTTTGAAATGTCTAGAAATAGTCTCCATTCTTGTGGGTCCTGAGTGATTTTAAGGTATTCATGAGGCCCTCAATACAGAACAGAATACCAGAGTACTTTCCATTCTGAAGAAAGGCTCCAATGCTGATGGTGCTTTCGATAGAAAGTAATTGTGACATCTTCTTCTAGAAAATTCCATCGTTGGAGTCTTGATCCTAGCAATTCTGTCTTGTTCTTGGATAAGTCTAAATCATGAACCAGGTCATTTAGTTCTTCCTGTGTTAGTCTGTGTGGGGTTGATGATGCACCACAGTTAAAATCTGGATCGCTGAATGATGATGGAACAGAAGAACAATTCAGCTCACCTTTGTCCTCATCTGATAAATCAAGAGACTATTCTGCTGGAGGTTCTGGAAACGGAAGTCCCTCACCATGTGGAACTGGTCTCAATGTAGACAGAATATTTGGATAGACGATTCTTGACTTCTTTTGTTTTGTTATTCTGCTGGAAAGAGGAGGAACCAAGCAGTCTTTTATGTGGTTGCTTGGCGTTCTCCACACCATGGGAACTGCAATTGACATTGATGGTCTTTTGCCATTTAACAACTGTGAAAGCTGTGTTGTCCATGTAGCACAGCATATATGGGGGGACCAAGGCTTGTCTTGGTCACCAACCTTGCATCCGAAGTCAAGATGATAATCTTTCTCCACTTGAGAAGTGATACTTTTCTTCTGGTTGGCAAATGTCACTTCCCCACAAAGAGAGCAGGAATTGTCCACACTATTAATGCACTTTCAAGGCATTACTGTTCTGTATTGTGCTTAAATGTATAAAATAACAGTTCTACGGAATAGTAGATTAAACTGTCTCTCATAAAGTCTGAAATATTTTCAATGCTCAACCTTTCTGACAGGGCTTTCTGTAGTGCACTGCTGACATCAGCTTACTTGAGCAACAGCCTGGCAGTAGTATTACATTGCATCAGTAAATGATGCAATCAACTCTGGATGATGTGTGCATGATGGTACTATGCAATGTGATGCAATATAACATCGTTCTAGGCTGATTTAGGATGTTGTTGCAGACCTCCTGGATAATTTGACACGGTGCAACATCTAAAATGAGCTGTATGAAATATCTTCAAAAAGAGAAGTAATAAAAAAATTTCAGGGATATATTCATGTTCAGCACACTAAGATACTACAGATTAGGTCTTTTTTAAGTCAGCAACTATCTCACTGTTGACCAGTGTAATCATCCAAATTAAATCGGGTAGAAATAGAAAACCTTAGTACATGAATTACAAAATAAGAAATGTAGCAATAGTAATAACCCTGATTATAAGTGATGTTAGACATTTTTTCATATTCCTCTTGGCCATTTCAATTTCCTCTTTGGAGAAGTATCTTTTTAGCTCTTCTGCCCCTCTTTTGACTGAGTTGTTTTCTTTGTTTTTGTTGAGTCTTATGAGCTCTTTGTAGATCTTTGAAATCAATTCCTTATTGGTTGTATGGAGTGGAGTGCAAATATTTTCTCCCAATAAGTGGGATATCTCTTTGTTATAGTTAGTTTCTTTTTCTGTCCAGATGCTTTTCAGTTGGATGAAATTCCAGCTGTTTATCTTTTCTTTCACTTTCTTTGCTTCTGGAGATGAATTCTCAAAGATGTTTATGAGATGTATGTCAAGGAGTGTTTTGACCTTGTTTTCTTCCATATCTTGTGTTGTTTTAGGTCTTATATTCAAGTTTTTTATCCATTTTTAGTTGATTTTTGTTCATGGTGTGAGATAGTTTTCTAGGTTCATTCTTTTGCTTGCAGTGGTCCAGTTTTTCCAGCACCATTTATTGAACAGACTATCCTTGTTCCAATGCATATTATTTGGTCCTTTGTCACAATGAGATACCACCTCACATCAGTGAGAACAGCACATATTAAAAAAAAAAAACACAAAAAAAACTCATAACAACAAATGCTGGTAAGGATGTGGAGAAAAAGGAATCTCTTACACTGCTGGTGGGAATACAAACTAGTTCAAACACAATGGAAAGCTGTGTGGAGGTCCTTCAAATTATTAAAAATAGAGCTACCATATGACCCAGCAGTTCAACAACTAGGAATCTATCCACAGGGTACAAAAACATTAATTTGAAAGGAAACCTGCCCTATTATGTTTTTTGCAGCACTATTTACAATAGCTAAGATATGGAAACAACCTAAATGCCCCAAATCAGATGACTTCAGTATATACACACAATGGAATACTATTCACCAATCAAAAAGATAAGTCCATGTCATTTGCAGCAAAATGGATGGAACTGGAGGAGATTATGCTATACAAAAGAAGTCAGAAGTAGAATGATGAATACCACATTATCTCCCTCATATATGGAATTGAAAGGAATAAATAAACAGAAAAAATTAACTTAAACAAACAAACCCTATAAATTGGGATAGTGAATTGAATTCTCCAGATGTAGAAGGTGGGACCCAATAAGCAGAAGAGGTGAGGTCAATTATGGTGGAGGACACTTTTGTTGCCTTAGTGGTGATCATGATATAGTAGCATACATCTGAAGAGGTGTAAATTTATACTTCTAAATTATATGCAGTGCTATAAACCAATGTTATCTCTTTAAAAAATGAATTTTTAAATATAATCTTAAACATAATAAAATTAAGTCTAATATCTCAAAAGTAAAAATAAAATACATAAAATTTTATGTATATATTGTAATCAACTTGTAAATAATGGAAAATGTTAAATAAAACGTTTTAACACATTTAACAAATGAAATTTAGCTATGTTAACTGAATGTTGTTTTCATGTATTCAGATAATTTTATATATTGTAAATGCCTTGATATTTTGTCATAACTTAAATAAAAAATTTCCACGGTGTATCTTTATATTATCATTTATGACAATTTCCAAATATGATTTATCTGTTAGTTGAAGTTGTTACAACAAATTATTATACACTTAAATTCTTTTTTTAAAGATTTATTTATTTATGCATAGAAGTGTTGGTCAGAGGTGTGGGGTGTGGTGGTGAGAGAATTCACCAGAATCATATTGGGGAGTGGAACAGTTGGGTTGACTGAAATACACTGCTGAGGAGAGCAGTGGGTTAGGCAGGAAAGGTCTGCTGTGCAATGTGGGTTAGCTTCCTGGCCAGGCATTGAACTCATGATGCAGTGGCTGCTGATAGCTTCATATACTTGAGAATTAGCCCCTTGTGCCACCAGGAGGGCCCGATTATCACACTTCAATTCTTAAATGAGAAACATTCATACCTCATAATTTTTTAGGCTGTGAAACCCAAGTACATTGAGCCAGTGGATTTAGGACATTGATAAGGACATAAATGACCTTATAAGGACATTTTTTTTTCACAGATGATCACCTTTTATTATCCACACATGGTCTCGGTAAGAGAAAAATTGCTGTGTCCCTTTGTTAATTGCTTATGAGGGCTCTGTCCTCATGAGATAATCACCTCTCAAAGTTTCCGCTCTTAGTACTGTAAGACTGGGGCTTTAATTTAAACATATGAATTTGGGAGGACAGCATCTTTCAATCTATAAGAATAAGCAAAATAGCAATCAAAACAAAATTAATGAAATTTTAATATTACAAATAGCTAATTTTTAAAATATATACTACATATGGATATGTATTGGTCAATAATTACATAATAATGTTTTTAAATATGAAAGAACTTAGTTATATATATCATATATAATATTGCTTTAACAATCAATCATCCTATGAATGCAAATTGAGTGATTATTATGAACTAATATTTGATGTAACAAAGCATAGTAATATGAGAAGACATAATTTGATTCCTAATAACTAAAGAATTAATATTGCAGAATTAGCAAGACTAGGCAAGCCAGCAATTTCTTATTATTTGATGTTGTATTTTTCCTATCAGAACTTTCTATAATTTCCTGACTCATGTCAAGCTTTAGTGTGCGATCCTGTTTTTTTTATGGTATTTCTATTTATTCATTTAATTTTAAGTCTATTGAAGTACATTTAGTTTACCAATATTACATAGGTTTCAGAGGTGTTCAGAGTCATAATTTGACGTGTCTATATATTTCCTTTTGATGCTTACAAAAACCTACTTTACATTTACCATTTTACAATAAATTTCATTTACATATTTGCCCAATCTCTACCACCCTTAACAGTTGATGACAATCATTTTGTTCTCATAAAGTATGTTTGCTTTTTCTTTTTTTTTGCACATCTTTTTTTTTTAATTTTTAGGTGTAAACATAACTTAATATTTTGATAACTACTGAAAGTATACTTCTATTAAAAAAAAATTTAGGTGAGTCCCTCTACCTGTTTTACTCATACTCCAGATGCTCCTCGGTTCTGATAACTACCATTATGCTGTAAGAATCTAAAAGTTTGTTTTGATTTTGTTATACTTGTTAGTTTCCTGTGTGTCTACATCTTCCACATATGTGTGAAATAAAACTCTTCTTCTCAGTCTGACATTTCACTTAGCATAACCCTCTTATTTCATTCAGGTTTCCAAAAATGGGAGATTTCGTAATTATTTATAACTGAGTACTGTTCCATTTTTCAATTCTCATTTCTCTACAACGCATTCCTATCTCTAATATAGATGTGTTTTATCTCTATGCATACTATAGATCAAATCAATATTATGAATAAATAATAATTGTTATAGACCAAGTATAGCGGGCCAGTGATGTATAATCTCTTTTTAATATTTTTATTGTTATTATTATTTATGTATTTTACATTGTTGTGCATCCCCCGTAGGTTTTCCACCACCGGTTCACCCATGAACCATCACCATGGACCCTTGTGCTCTTCTCTCCCCTGTTTTGAGCCCTTATCCTCCCCCTCCCTTGCTGAATGTCTCTCTCTGCTTTGGTTCCCATATATTCCTGCTATAAGTGAAACCATTCAATATTTTTCTTTTTCTCTCTGGCTTGTTTCCCTGAACATGATTCCTTCTAGCTCCATCCATGTTGCTGCAAATTGCATGTGTTTATCTTTTACGATTGCTGAATAGTATCCCATTGTGTATACGTACCACATCTTCTTGATCCAATCACCTATCTTTGGGCATCTGGGTTGCTTCCATACCTTTGCTATTGTGAACAATGCTTCAATAAACATACGGGTGCATGTATCCTTTTGGATTAGTGTTTTTGTGTCTTTTGGGTAGATTCCCAGAAGTGGTATTGCTGGGTGGTATGGAAGCTCCATTGCTAGCAGTTTGAGGAAATGCCACACAGCTTTCCACAGTGGTTCGAACAGTTTGCATTCCCACCAGCAGTGTAGGGGAGTTCCTTTTTCTCCACATCCTCACCAGCATTTGCTGTTGCCTGTTTTTTTTTAATGAGCACCATTCTCACTGGCGTGAGGTGGTATCTCATTGTGGTTTTGATTTGCATTTCCCTGATTATAAGTGATGTTGAACATTTTTTCATATACCTGTTGGCCATTTGCTTTACTTCTATGGAGAAGTGTCTTTTTAGTTCTTCTGCCCATTTTTTGACTGGATTATTGACTTTGTTTTTGTTGAATTGTGTGTGCTCCTTGTAAATTTTTGTTATCAGTCCTTTATTGGTCGTATTATGTGCAAAGAAATTCTCCCAGTTGGTAGGATGTCTGTTTGCTTTGGTTAATGTCTCTTTTGCTGTACAGAAACTTTTTAGTTTGATGTAGTCTCAGCTGTTTATCTTTTCCTTTACTTCCTTCACTATGAGGGAAATGTTTGCAGATTAGGGAAAATCATTCAGCTCTAGAAGTCATCATCATTCACATTCTGCAAGTTTATAAATTTCCAACTTGTTTAGAAAAAAAACTCATTTTCATAACTACTGAAAAGAAGATGTGGTTTCACACCATCCGGATTAGTCAGTGAACCCGGAAATAATTACATGGTTGTGCCCAGTAAGCCTATACCAAAATTCTGTCAAATATGATCAAGTAAGTAAAAATCAAAACTTGTACAGACTGGAAGAAATGTTCATATCACATAGTATGCATACAAAGGTTCTCTTATCCATATGCATTCTTAACTTACTAATTATTTATATATGTTATTTTTAAAAAATATTTATTTTTATTAATATATGCATACAAGAACCGGGGTGTAGGCCATAAGTGTGAGAGGTGAAAGGATTCACCAGAGAAAGAGTGGGGAGCAGAACAGGCAGATCTATTGAAATACACTGCTGAGGGGAGCAGCAGGCAAAACCGAAGAGGTCTGTTTCACCATGTGGGTCAGCTCTCTTGCAGAGGATTGAACTTGTGCTACGTGGCTGTGAACAGCTTCATGGTGCTGAGACTTAACACCTTGCATCACCAGGGAGGCCCATATTTGTTATTTTTAATATTAACTATATAGACATTCATTTACCTACAGTTTTAGGAAAATAAAGTGCTTCTTTTTCATAAAGCAGAAGTTATTACTGTATAAGAAATAGTTTTAAAACATTTATTTCAAAATTAATAAACTACAAGTTACAATCATTACCTGTTTTTCCTAGAGTGTGGATATTACTTCCTGCATACATTACTGTTATGCAGTAGACAAGTGCTCTTTTACACTGAAAAACAGAAATACCGTCAATTTTTTTAGCTTTATCAGCAACACTACTTTGAAATCCAATGACACTTGAGTATGAGATTAAAAAACATTCATAAGCTTTAATTTTAGAGTGCTTTCCTCTTTAGGTAGTCGTTTCAGTGGCCCACAATCTCGATAATTTCCATTGTCAGTATATTTTTGTCACTGTTCATGAAAGTTTTCACTATTTCTGAAATACAAAATTAGAATTCAATTTTAATTTCCCTCTGTTTTAAATGAAAACACTTTAGTGCTAGTGTATGTTAAAATTAGTGTATAATATGTTTATATTAAGCTTAGTTTGAACATGTTGACTTTATTCTGAATTCATTTTTTTAAATTTTTGAGTAATTATATATTGAGGCATTACATTGAGGAAATATATATACATTTGGGAATATATATATATTTTTAATTCTTGGATAACATATATAAATCTAGATTTAAAAATATAAGATTCCTGGTATAAATTTACATTTTCATGATTATTTGTTTCTTCTTCTTTAAATGGGTTATACTTCCCTTTTCTTGCTATACATCTTTTTCTACCTCTCCATATCATTAATAGTCTTGATCTTTAGCTTATTTTCCCTGGATCAGACCGGGAAGAAGGTTTATAATGATTGCAAGAATTACCTCCGTCTCTTTCACATCATCTACTTGTCACTGTAATAACATATATCAAAGGCAGTACTTTTCAAATCTGAATCAAGAATAAGATGATGCATTCTGGAACAGAGCTACAAGCTATAGCCTATGTGTAAACAAATATTAAATATTTATTGTTGTTAATTACAGTTTTAGGAATTACACCATGGCACGACTTAGGAAAAGCAATTGAGTGTTGTCAATGCCCATAAGCAGTGTTGATATTTGCATTAACTATTTACGCTCCCATCAACTACATTTTACTGGGAAATATTTTCTCTTTCAGTTCTAACACTGCATCTTCCAGGAGCCATAGACACCTATCATACCCTGCCATATTCCATTAGATTAAAACATTATTTCAACAAGATTTTGCTCACTCTCAAGTAAGCACAGAGTGCACAGCTTACAAACCCATTGGGTACCATCATATCTGCTTGGCAGTGCTATCATTTGCAATGTTTCAAGTCATGCAATACCAGAATTTCCTCAAATCTGCCTCAACAACAAACTTTATTTCACATTGTAAGTGTACCAAACTGTGCCATGACATTGCTTTTAGCAATTCAAATTGTATTTGTTTTAATTGACACTTTATTATGTCTATTTTAATAAAATTGTAACTAAACTCTTAATACTAAAACATCATTCTGTGCTCAGACTTGCCCCTCAAACCACTGGAATTTAGAGACCATGTTAGTGAAAAAATAAATTCACAGAATATGATTAATAAATATTTTCTAAATGATAGCTAATGAAATTTTTCATATGCAAATTTAATGTTTTATTTTTTCATATATGTATACAAATAAAATAATTGTTTGGAATATTATAGAACAACTAGACTGTAATACACCACTGATACTACTTAGTTTTATTAAATAATAAATAATTTATCTAAAATTTCATATGAGGACCTCCCTGGAGGTGCTATGGGTTAAGTTGCAGCTCTATGAAGCTAGTCAGAGCCACTGCATCATGAGTTCGATATTCAGCCAGGGAAATTCCCACATGGCATAGCAGACCTCTCCTGTCTTAACCTCTGCTCCCTTCAACAATGTATTTCCGTTGATCTGCCTGTTCTGCTTCCCACTCTGTCTCTGGTGAATCCTCTCACCCACCTCCTGCACCTCTGGCCTATACCCTGGCATTTATGCATATGTATGTATATATATATATATATATATATATATATATATATATATATATATATATATATATATACCCTTAAAAAATAAAAAAAATAAATTAAATTTTGTATGAATTAACTTTATCCTGCCTCATAACACATGCAAGAATCACAAATTAAGTTCAAATTAGAATCATTAGTATCACCAAATTTATTATATAATACTTAATAGAAAATGTCTATGCTCATGTAGAAATTTTTTATGGTTCATCATACCCTAGTTTTTCCTCTTTGCAAAAAATTACATGAAAATAATATCCACAGGGCCTCCCTGGTGGAGCAGCTGTTAAGAGCTGTGCTGTGGAGCTGTTGGCAGTGGCGACGCGAGTTCGACACCCGGTGGAGAGATTCCCACATGGCGCAGCAGATCTCTCCTGCCTCTCCCGCTGCTCCCCTCAGCAGTGTATTTCGGTCTATCTGCTTGTTCTGCTCCCACTCTGACTCTGGTGAACCCTCTCACCGCCCCACGTGTCTGGCCTGTACCCCAGCTTGTATGTATAAATAAATAAATCTTTAAAAATAACAATAATAATATCCACATACAATCTGTGATGGGACTCAACAAACTTATTTTGGTTCTAATAATTTAAATTATATCACATTTTTGTTGAATTAATTATAAAAAAGAAAAGGAGGGCCTCCCTGCTGGCTCACCGTGTTAAGCACAGCACCGTGGAGCTGTTGGCAGCTGCAGTGCAAGTTCAATCCCAGGCTGAGGAGCTTCACACATGGTGCAGCAGACCTCTTCTGCTTTGCCCGCTGCTCCCCTCAGCAGAGTGTTTCAGTGATCTTCCTATTCTGATCCCCAGTCTGTCTCTGACGAACCCTCTATCGCCCCACACCCTGGCCTGTACCTCGGGTTATATTCATAAATAAATAAATCTTTTAAAGAAAAGAATGTCAAAATGAAACAAAATGAAAATAAATTTGTTTACAATATATGATTATGATAATTTTGTTTTGTTTTAGGGAAAATATTTGTTATTAAAAATAATCTTGTATCCATATATCATCTGATTACTGGGGAAGACACTTTAAAAATAACTAGGTATACCAAATAAAAATTACTCCCTCAGCCCCTAAACAGAAAGGAAGATACTAAAAAAAAAAAAAAAAAAAAAAAAAAAAAAAAAAAAAAAAAAAAAAAAGGTTAAGCCTTGATTTTTCTCTATCTTGGAAAGTAGTGGGGATAAAATATTAAAAATATATGAAATATAGCCATAAAATTGTTCTTAAGTAAATGATAGACATATACAATTGATTATATATTATGTATTATCATTATTTGTGACATAAAATCTTAATAACATCTTTCCATAATATTCAATCCCTAATGTTCTGTTTGCAAGAACAAGAAAATGACTTGTTGGTAGGAGGTTTTACAAACCATCCTAATTACTTTTTGAAGATAAATGCATACTTAATTTATCTTTTTGAATTTATTTTAATAAACACTTTTAAAATTATTGTAAGCTTTAGAATGTGGTTTCCCTTATTAATTTTAAGTACTTATATAATGTGTTGCACATACAATGCTTATCTTTTATAGTTAACAAATGGTTTATATTTCCCCCTTGTTTAAGGTTACAGTGACTTGCAGCTCTATATAGTATACAGAGGTAAGAATTAACCTCTACAAATACACATTACTATACCACACCCATTGCCAAGAAACCTGTCTTCCTCCACCATGTTCTACCGGTTCCTCACACTTTGCCCTCCACCCTCCATTTCCCTTATAGTAGCTTCAGTTCTGCAGTTAGACCTCTAAGGTTTGTTGTTAGTTTAAGTCCATCCTAGCCTTTGCTTCCCCCCCCCCTTCTATAATCCACATATAAGGGTTTTTGTAGTAGCTTTAGTTTTGTAGTTAGACTTCTAAGGTTTGTTATTGGTTTGAGTCCATCTTAGCCTTTACTTTTTTTTTCCCCGTCTATAATCTACATATAAGGGTTTTTGTTTTTCTCCTTCTTACTTCACTTGGCATTATTCTGCTTAATTTTATTCATATTGTCACAAATGGCAAGAGTTAATCTTTTCTTATATACCTGAGTAGTATCCATTTTGTATATGTACTTATTCATTCATCTATCCTTGGACACTTTGGTTGTTTCCATAAGTTGGCTATTGTAAACAGTGCTCCAATGAACATAAGAGTTCATATATACCTTCCAAATAATGTTTTTGAATTCTATGATTAGAGATATAGGAGTGGGAATCATTGTCATATGGTAGTTCTATTTTAAATATTTTTATATACCTCTATATTGTTTTCTACAGGAAAAGACAAATGTAAAGGGTTCCTTTTTCTCCCTATCCTACCCAGTACTTATTGTTTTTGGTCTTTTAAATATGGACCATTCTCAGAGCGTGGGAATATCTTCTTGTGGTTTTGATTTGCATTTCCTTAATGATGAATTATTTTCATTTGCC
Organism: Scalopus aquaticus; assembly: GCA_004024925.1. Classification (NCBI taxonomy): domain Eukaryota; kingdom Metazoa; phylum Chordata; class Mammalia; order Eulipotyphla; family Talpidae; genus Scalopus; species Scalopus aquaticus. The sequence goes on from PVIJ01008562.1 coordinate 44,198, forward strand.
CGTGGTCTGTCTTTATGTCTTCTTTGAAGAAGTGTCCATTTAGATCTCTTGACCATTTGTATTGGGTTACTGGCTTTCCTTTTGATGAGTTGTATGAGTTCTGTAGATCTTGTTTATAAGAACCTTAAGCCACTGGTTGTGCAAACCTAATGTGTAGCAGCACAAATATGGGAGATTTAAAAATAAAATGAGCATACAAATAACCATATAAGTCATACTTTCTATATTTGGAAAGACTGAAGGAATAAACCACATAAGGTCCAGAGTGTTCATAGTTCCTAAAATTTTAGTTCTGTATGATACTAAAAATACACAAGTGTGCTTGATATTTTGACACCAAATCCGTCTAAATATCTCATACATTGATAAGGTTCTGGCATGGGACTAGATATAAAAACATAATTCAATAGGGCACAATTTCAGGAAAATAAACATGTGCAAAATGATAAAAAAAAAACAAAAAACATTTTAAATACTAAACAGTAGGAGTATTTTCCTAAGTGCCCTAATAGGTTGGGTCGTAAACCAGATAGAAATACAACTCTGTCTACCTTATGTTCTGGTAAAATTATTTTTAATTACTACTGTGGAAATTTCCCTAGACTTATTCATCAAGACAATTTGTTGGTTAACATGTACATCAAATTAAGACCTATCTCACATTCTATTTTCAAGGTAGTGGCATAGGGTACCCCTGTTTTATTGAATACAGCAGTTGTTTGTAAGTCCATTTGGAGTCTTTGAAGCACAAATGCATTTTAGTATAATACTTTCCCCAAAACAAAACCTTAATGTGCTGTTAAAAGTTCCACAACACTTTTGTCTTAGGGACTAGGCTGCATATTTATATTTCATTCCACCTTCAATTAATGCTTAGGACAACAAGTACTAATGCTCTCCCAAGTCTGAAACACAATTCACAGCAATACAACAACCAGGTTCTTCTTGAAAATTTATTTTTACAAGGCTTAACCAGCAACAATCTTGTTACATCATGACCAATCACCAAAAGGCCAATGGCAAACATGGATTTCTTCTTTCTCCATGAGAATTATGTTTCAATTTGCTTTACATATTCTTACTATTGTGGTAATTCCATACTTATTATGTTTTGCTATAAATTTGTTGAATGTCAGATTGGTTGGCTTATGAGTAATTTTAAAAATCATGTTCTATATGTCACACAGGAGAGGGGAAATTCATTTGAGCTATGTTAATTTAGTTAAAAATAGTCGATGAGTTATGAAAAAAATTTAAAAAATGGTATAGCAGTATGCCATGAAAATGATTCTACTTCAATATACTCACTTAAAATTCTTAGGGACTTGAGAAATGGCAGTATAAATAATGGAAAAATGTAAGATTAGCCATCATAGGGTCTCCTTGGTGGTGCAGGGGTAAATTTCAGTGCTATCAAGCCATCGCCAGTCACTGAGGCATGAGTTTGATCCCAGGCCAGGGAGCTAACCCACATGGCACAGCAGACCTCTCCTGTCTCACCCACTGCTCCCCTCTACAGTGTATTTCAGTAGATCTGCCTGTTCTGCTTTCTATTCTGTCTCTGGTAAAAACTCTCACCCACTGAACTTCTGGCCTTACCCCAGTCCTCGTATGCATAAATAAATAAAAGTGAATCTATATCTATATCTATATCTATCTATCTACCTATCTATCTATCTATCTATCTATTTTTTTCCCAACCCACAGAGCCCTATCTATTTTTTAAGAGTAGCCATTACACGCCTGGTTCTCTGAAGGCACTAGGGTCCCCAGCTGACCTCATCAGCCTCAGCCAGGCCAGGGCATCTGGGTTTCACAGCCAACCTGGAACAGCTGGGTTTGGGTTTTAGAAAGAAAAATAAAATCAAGCAGTTGTGGAGACACACTGTTCAAGTTTGAACCTTGTTGGTGTCATTCAAATACAACAGATCTTGCCTCCCCAGCTCTGGCACAAGATGGCACCAAGCACATTTGGATGTGATACTGAAGTTTCAGTTTTGAATCTCCAGCTGGTTTTGAAAAGGAACCAGTCAGGCTTGCAATCCAGCTGGAACCCATGAGGTTCAAACTTGCAAGAACACCAATCAAGTCTTGGAAAGAGCTAGTCTAGAAAACAGACCAATAAAGTTTGAAAGTCAGCACCCCTGAAGGGAAATATAAGCCTAGGTTTCACTGGGCTTCAGGAGAGACCTATCCAGATTCTCTCCTGAGAAGACCTTTAAGGCAGACCCTCACAGACCTCCCATAATCTTCAAGACCTTTGCTTTAGATTCATTCATTGAGAGACCTTCATTTGGCTAAGCGGTACCACCAGTGACCACCTCCAGTTGTCACATATTAGTTGGCTCTTGATCCCCACTTACCAGTGTGCCACCAGTCCTAGGGGCTTATCAGAGAGACAACACTCTCTTGCACAATCAGGTTTTGATTTGGACTACTACACATTGTGGACTCTATCTGGGGTAGGACAGCTGGTCATTTGTGGCCTTAGACACTCTTTCCTTGTTAATCACCCCATTATGATTAAACACTGTTGTTGCTTCACTCTGAGTTTAAGTAAGGCCTTGCAGTTGTGAGTGTATGGGTGAGGACTCACAAACAATGGCATTACCTCAAACCTTTGCAAAGTTTCAACATGAAATGAATCTCCTAAGAAGTAGCAATTCTTCAATCCAAAATACCAAGGCAATAGAACATAAGCGTTACCCTACCTAGGTCACAACTCTTACAAAATGCTCTGTGGATTTCAATTAAACAGTTCTGTGTTCAAGGTAAACACTGTTATGGGGGCCTCTAAGTGGAGTAGAAATGAATCTTATAGTTCTCTTGTCTGCATAGAGGTTGTAGGGTAAATGAAAGAGTCATCAGGACATGGAGAAAAGTTTGAGTGGGTCTGTGCCTTTGGCACAGCACAATGGCCAGAATGCTGAAAATGTTCTCGTGATGTGGATCTAAAGATAGACCCTGAGGCTACATGACTTGAGCCAGGGGCAGAATGCACTCTGTGTGAGGCCCTATTCTCCTTTCTCCTTGCTGTGTTCCTACGTATCCCTGGTGGGCTGGTTAGATAGGATAGATATTACGAGAATGACCGGACATCTGGTCTTGGGACCACCTTGCAACAGCAGATTATGGGAACAGGGAAAACTAGTAAAAACAGTTGGCTTTGTGTATTTTGTGCTCAATAAGTGTATAAAAGTTCACTACAAATAAAGTTTAATGCTGATGCCTGAGAGCTCAGTGCCTGCACAAGCTTTGTATCAAGCTCTGTTCTCTCCATGTCCCAGGCCCTTGATCTTAGAGCTCAACACACCGCCGTTAGATTTAATGATGGACTCCTGCGGACTTACACGTGTGCCTTGTGGCGTGCGTGTGTGTGTGCGTGTGTGAAATTGGGTGCACCTGGGCCTGGAGGCCAAGGATATAAGGGTGGCGTCATAGAAGCAGCATGACAGAATCACAAAAGAAGAAGTGGCAGGAGCGGCAGCAGCAGGCAGCCCAGAGAAAGTGAAGCTTTGCTGGGGGCTAGGGGCCTCCTAGCCCCCCAGACCTCCTTGCCTGACCTGTACCTGGTTGCCTTACTACAAAAGATAATTAAAAGCCTGCAAAAGCCACTGAGGGCTGCAAGACTCCTCCTTTACCCATCTACCTGAATCATAGGGAACCTGCCTGGTGCCATGCTAGCACTTCAGAGGTCGTGCAGTGTTGGCAGTGATCTCCACTGCCCTTCAGAATCTCCATGAATAGGTGAGCAAGTACACCACAGAACTAGGACCGTGTTCACTCATTGAAGATCGTGGACTTATCATACAGCCAGTGCAAGGCAGCAAACACACAGGTGGTGGTTTCAGTGCATATTACAGGGCAGGGAGCGGCAGCCGTAGTCGCCATATAGGCAGCTTGGTATGTGCCAGCGAGGCACTGAATTCTGCTATACAGTGAGTGGCTCCAGAGAGCATCACAGTGAAGAGAGCCAGTATGCATGCCCAAGGACTATTTAAATTTTAATAACATAAATACAAGGCATAACAATGAAAAGCATTGACCATTTTATTTTTAGCAAAAATCAGATTTTTTCTAATAAAGAGAAAATGCATCAAGAAAAGTCCTACTTTAAATCTGTTTTTATTTTAATAGTGATCTTTATTATTAAAGAGATGAAAGAAATCATTATAGTCTCAATGATTCAGTATATTTTGCAGCCACGTAATATACTATACTGGGAAGAATAAAGACTTTATTGATAGGCAAATTGGAAATTAATTTCTCACTCTACCCATTATTTGCTATGTAAACTTGGGTGAGTTGCTTAAGTTTTGTAACCCTTAGGGTCCTCATTTGTAAAACACTGTTACTCATATCTAATTCAACACATTATGAAGATTAAATGAAGACGTGGTATATAACTAAGATTACTGCTGCAAGCAATGGTAAATGGTAACTGTTCTATTAAAGCCATTATAATTATTATGACTGCTGTTAGGGAATCATAGGTGATCTTACAAATAACTCTGGGGTTAGACATGGAGCATCCTGTCACATCACTGCTCCCAAGATTTGGGTCTATTGTGGGAACCACTGAGAAAAAACACTTAGCAAAATAATATTTACCTACCATAGTCTCCTTTACCTTCCTCTGTCTCTTAATTGCATCAGTTCTGTTATGTGTCTGTGTGTGTGTGGTGGGGGAAAGTATGGATTGCTTTGGGGTCAAAACAGATCCCAGAAGAGTGCTAAAGGATTGTGCTCTGAGTTAAGGACAATATTTAACATGATTATTGCTCGTAACAAATTACAGAGAGTTTAATATATGTGTTCAGATATTCATAGCTAAGCTATTTGAATATTTCTATGGCAATATATTTGTTTTCATTATACAGATAAATGATACATGTTTAACAGGAGATACAAAAAGCCATTTAGTTTGCATATAGTGGGAAGAGTTCTATAAATATCATTCTAGTATTTTCACCTAATTTAAATGACCATAAATGCATTTATTACTGTTCTTTTCCTGACAGCTTTTTTCCTGAAAATAAATTTTGTTTCTTTTTTCAATAATGCTTACAATTTTGTAAGCCAATTGTAGTCCTTCAGCATTGTGATCTTTGTAACCTAAATGATAACTAATATTGTTGAGTGTTTAATGTGTGCTGATACATTATTTTCTTTACTCATTTAAAAATCATTGCAACAGAGTATTAGCTCTCATTTTCTAATCAAAAAATTAAGACAAGGAGTGTATATTCACTTTTTAGTACATAAGAAAAAAAGAGGTAGCTATATAAATATTTTTATGAAAATGCTAAATTAATGCTTTTTGGAAAATTGCTGAAGATAATTGATGCTCAAATATATTTTAGTGCCTAAAATGTGAATTTCTAGTTTGGTTATGTTTTTCTTTTTCTGATAGCTCCTCAAACCGTTCACGATTATTTTGGAATGATACATAGTTAAGTTTGTTACAGATCCTGCCAATATATATGATAGTATATACTGCACGCTCTCTCCCTTATTTAAGGGTCTAAAAAATACCTGTATATACAGTAATAACTTTACATATTTAATTTTTTTTCCATTTTTCTCACATATTATCCCATGATCTCTTTATTTTTTCTCCTTAGATGATGTAGAAAATAATAGCCGTTTGAAACAACTTTACATTTTCAGCTATAAAGAGTATATATCACATTTTTTTCACATCTGCATTGTTTATTCCTCCTTTTTCTGTATTCCATACTAAAACAATTATTGCAACAGTAGTGAATAATGTTTAAAAACCTAGTTGAACAGCAATTAAAGTATAATTTACATTAGTACATGAAACTATCAAAGGCCTATAGTATTTACAAAGTCGAATATTATGGTATGTGTTGTACCAGCGTGGCACCAGGCAGGTTCCCTATGATTCAGGCAGACAGGTAAGGACAAGTCCTAGAGCCCTTGGTGACTTTTTAGACTTTCAATGATCTTTTTGCAGTGAGGCAACCAGGTACAGGGCAGGCAAGGGGGCCAGTAGGCTAACATGCCTCCTACCCACACCCTGGACAAATCTTCACTTTTGGGGCTCTCTGGAGTTGTCTTGTGGCCTTGGCTACTTTGCCTCTGCCTCTGCCTCTGCCTCTGCTTCTGCTGTCTCTGTTACTCTATTTCTTTTTTTGCCTCTTCTGCTACTTCTGTGATGCTGCCCTTATGTGGTGTCTCTCCAGGCACATGTGTGCCCCCTCATTCAAGGGCACGCCACACCCTACTCTAGGTGCCACCACAAGGCACATGTGCAAGACTGCAGATGTCCATCATTAAATCTAGTGGCAGTGGGGCAGAAAATCCTGATGCCTCTTTCATTTCCCCTATAGATGGTAAGGGAGATTACAAGCAGAGTGTATGAAAACTGAATTTGCATGGATACACACACAGAGTATGCATATGTATATGTCAGATCATGGTCTTTGAGGTGTTAGTGAACTTTGAAGCATATCTTTCCTACCTAAAGAATATAATAAACAGCCTGTGGAACACAAAGGGAATCATCACTTTTATAAGTCCATACTGACCCTGTCAACACTGATGAAAACAAATACCCTCAGATCAAATATATTCTGAGCTTTCCAGACATTCACCTTTTTGGTCAATAAGAAAATGGAGAGTAAATATGACAGTGTGTGAAACTTTTGGGATTTGATTAAAAAGGTGTTCTGAAAAAGAGCTTCAAAAGTTATTGTTTATGACATCGATTGGATGTTTGTTACCAATCAGAAAAGTAATACATACATTTTTAGAAATTATTTCAAAAAGCACAAAAGAACCCTGAAATATTTTAATGCCAACATCCAGATTTTACAAGCATGAATAAGTTTAGGTGTTTTTATTTGTTTTTGTCCCTTTCCTATATATGTAGAAGTTAAGGAGATTGGAGACTTGTACCAGGAAGGTTTTGATGCCTGACATAAATTTTCTTCTTCACTTAGGGCCACCACTAAATAAGTGGAGGGAAAGTATTGAGGAAAAATATAGGTGAGATGAAAAAGGGGAATGCTGTGACAAGAACTTTGTTGCTGCTTTGAGGCGGGAACACAATGTGGGACACAACAGTTGTGGAGTAGGTTTGCAAGACAAGACTCTGCTACTTGAGCAGCAGTTCTTGTACCATTTATTGAAAGCTTTCAGGGTAGTAAAAGCTGATCTTGCGATGATGAGGAATTTGTCTAGGGGACAAAGTGGACAAAGTTTTACGAGTAACAGAGAAGAGGACATCATGACCATACAGCAAGAGACATTTGCATCAGCAAAGCATATGTGCTGATGTTATCACAGGCAGAGTTATACCGAGACCACCAAGGAGACAGTCGCATAATCAGGTCAACGGTGGCCTAGGCATCCCTGGTCCTGCCTTGAGATATGAGCTATTCTCTGTAGACAATCAAGGGATGTGCTGCTGTGATTTTCAAACAGTGAAAAGGAGGTCACAGTTGCCCATCAGTGTTCGACTCATAGGAACCCACAGGGGAACACTAAGATGCTGGACTCCCTCCCCTTTCTGGCACTTTTGACTCAGTTTTTGTCCTCATAATTAATGAGAAGCTAACTGAGTAGCAATTCATCTTGAAAATATATGATGAAATAGTGAGCTAATGGGTTTTGGCTCCCAAAGTTGAAGGTCTTAGCGATAGAAAAATGTTCTTAAACACTCCCCTAGAATACAGCTGTATTTCTGCAATCTGTTTCAGCTGGGGCTATCTTACTACATGGGCTAGATAAAACACGGCTGGTCCAGGAGACCTGGGAAAAGTCCTCATTTATTACATCTAACCACCCTGATATAAGACCGGGGAGGGGGGGGACACTAGTAGTGGGCTAGTTTAGTTACACTTTCAGCACTCTTCTTTTAATTATATCTCATGGTTGTGCAGTAGAGCAGCCACATATGGTAGTTTCCCCACTCAAAAAGTGGAAAGGATGGTATTTCCGTTTAGTTCCTGTTTCAAAAAGAATGATGGGAGCAAAGTCATTCACCCTTAATTAATAGGGACCACTTTTCACCTCAGAAAAAGAAAGGCTATAAAAACCCTCCTGTTTTATCAACCCTAGGGTCAATTCTCTAGCTTTTTTGATGCTGCTTCTGGCCTTTTTGTATTTATTATTGCCTTCTAATAAACTTTGTGGCTAGTCTTACACTAGCGCTTGATAAAATTGTTTCCCATGAGACATCAAGGACCTTCTGTTGTCCCAATCCCTAACAGAGGAATATTTCAATGTAAACTCTATGCAATTCTAGTGAAATTGTGGCACATTTGGAGAGAAAGTTGTTACCCTCTAAGTGAAAAGCCCTTTGAAAGCTGGGAACAATGGAGGTTTGGAAATATCCTAGAGAGACCCTTTCAACACAGATATTGATATTTTAACTATTGGCATTGTTACAGTCACTTTGTTACACTATGTTTTGAAATGACAGCAAGAGTAGTAAAGGAATAATAATAAAGATATTGTTTGTGGTATCATAAGGGCTCCCAGAAAAGTGAAAAAAAAAGTCAATGGCCCCAACTTGATCAAGTGAAGTTTTAAATGTGATATATTATATATATGATGAATAGTTGTATATATGCATTGCACCCTTTTATAGAATATATATGTATAGTTAGTATGAATATATATTTTTAATCCTAGAAAGCTTATATGGAAAACGTCAGTGATATAACTTAATGATGATGGTGATGATGATAGTTAGATAAATCATTTTTATTTCTTATTCTTCCCAAAATTTATCTACTGCTTTTCTTTAAATATTTGGCTTCTTTTACTTTAAACTTACGTCATTTTTGTAGTCTTTTTTATTAATAATTTCTAAGCATAACAATCTACCACTTTATACTTTTCTTTTTTCTGTAAAGCACAGACTACATATTATCTGTAAGATACCAAAATTAAAATTAGGTAAAATTTTCATCCTTACATTACTTTTAACTGGTGATTGAAGAGCCCAAGATGAATACAAAATGTAACCATTAACTTTAATATCTTAACTTCAAATGCAGTCTGGTAAAAGATACATGAGTGGAGTTTTTATTTAATAGATTACACTGGTCAACAAATTTTTACAAAAGTCATGTTACTGAAATAAAATTAGTCATTTCCTATCGATTTGTATGTGCTCAACACGAATATGACAGTCAAATTCTAATTTTGGCTCTAGGTTTTTTTTTGTAATCTGCAATAAATTGATGTATACATTATGAAATGTATGCCAATACTAATAGGCCTATGGTTAATACCTGTAAAAAATCAAGTCATAGACTACTGCTTAGATTTCTTCGCTTGTGTCTTATACAGTTGTTCAAGAATAGAATAGATGGAAGATGGTTTCCATTTTGCAAAAGCACAGTCTTAAGACTCAGTTTCGAAGAGTCTAGAAATAGTCTCCATTCTTGTGGGTCATGAGTGATTTCTAAGGCATTCATGAGGCCCTCAATATTGGAAAAGAACACCAGAGTACTTTCCATTCTGAAGAAAGGCTCCAACTGCTGGTGGCGCTTTCGATAGAAAGTAATTGTGATATCTTCTTCTAGAAGATTCCGTTGTTGGAGTCTTGATCCTAGCAATTCTGCCTTGTTGTTGGTAAGTCCAAATCACGAACCAGGTCCCTTAGTTCTTCCTGTGTGGGGTTGATGATGCACCACAGTGAAAATCTGTATCACTGCAAGCTGATGGAACAGGAAAAGAACAGGTCCACTCACCCTTGTCATTATCAGATGAATCAAGAGAATATTCTGCTGGAGGTTCTGGAATAGGAGTCCCTCACCACGTGGAACTGATCTCAATGCAAATGCAATGTTTGGGTAGACTGTTCTTGACTACTTTTGCTTCATTATTTCGCCAGAAAGAGGAGGAGCCAAGCAGAAGTAACAGTCTTTTAAGTGGTTCCTTGGCTCTCTCCACACCATGGGGACTGCAAATGGCATTGATGGCCTTTTGCCAATTAACCACTGTGAAAGCTGTGTTGTACATGTACCACAGCATATATGTGGGGCGCAAAGCTTGTCTTGGTCACTAACTCTGCATTGGAAGAAAAGATGATAAGCCTTCTTCACTTGAGAAGTGATACTTTTCTTCTGATTGGCAAATATCACTTCCCAACAAATAGAGCAGAAATTGTCCACACTATTAACATACCATTGAGGCATTACTGTTCTTTATTGTGCCTAAATGGATAAAATAAGAACAGTTCTATGGAACAGTAGCTTAAACTGTCTTGCACACAGTCTGAAATATTTTCAATGCTCAACCTTTCCAACAGGGCTTTATCTAGTGCACTGCTGACGTCAGCTTACTTCAGCAGCCTCCTGGCAGTAGTATTGCATCGCATCAGAAAAATGATGCAATCAACTCTGGATGATGTGTTCATGATGGTATTATGCAATGAGATGCAATATTGCATCATTCTAGGCTGATTTAGGATGTTGTGGCAGTCCTCATGGATAAATTTACACGGTGAAACATATAAAATGAATTATATGAAATATCTTCAAAATGAGCTAATAAAAGATTTTCACGGTTATATTCATGTTCAGCACACCAAGATACTACAGATTATGGCCTTTTTAATTCAGTACTGATCTCATTGTTGACCAGTGTTATCAATGATATATGCGTTTTTGTGAGTACTAAATGTTACACGAATTACATTTTATTATTGATACCTAATTATTTCTCAAAAAATAGTTTTTTTCAAAATTGTTTAAAATAAGGGAACATATAACTTTGTGTTTGCAGAATGGACTCACCAAATATAAATTAGTCCCCCAAGCTGTAAATTGTTATTTAGAAAGGCAAAGAAAAACTAACTTTGGCAATGGAAGGATAGGATTAATTTGTTAAGCAGATGACTATAAAGTGGGGATTTTTTTTTTATAAGTAGAAGAATGAGGCATAAGAAAGAGAACCATAGAGATAGTAGAAAAGAAAAAGCTGAACAAAAATTTTGCTTTCAAATGGAGGAATGGGAACATGAGACAAGGAATGTGTGTGGCCCCTCGAAACTGGAAAAGACAAGAAAATAAATTTTCCCCTATGGACTCTAAAAGATATGCAGCTCTGCAGACACCTTGATTTGATCACCACTAGACTTCTTTTACAATTCTGACCACAACACTAAGTTAATGAATTGTCACTGTTATAAAGCACTCAGTTTTGGTAAATTTTCACAGAGGTTTTAGAAAAATAATACAAATTGACATCACCTAATTTAAATAAAATTATTCAAAACAGTAAAAATACTTGATTAATGAATTAAATAAAATTATTCATAGATTTAAGAACTGGAAAAATGAATATTGTGACTTTATATAAAAATGCATATAACTTTTTTTTAAAAAGTTTTTTAAAAGGTAGTTATTTTGTTTAATTCATGATCAAGTATTTTTAATATTTTGAATAATTTTATTTAAATTCAATGATTTCAATTTGTATAATTTTTCTAAAAAATACATACAACTTTAGAATAGATTATTATCACTGAACAGATATAATTTTATAACACAGTTTTATAAAACCTAGAATAGGTTCTGTTGGGGAGGAAAGCATTTCCTGAATAAACTCCAGAGACAGGTTTTTATGAACCCTAACCTCACATCAGGCCAAAGAGATCCAAGGCACCAAGGAATACAAATCCCATGATGTCATCATCACCAAAGAGAGGATTGCTGGGAACTGAGTGTGGAGTTAACCAGCCAGGTTTGGTATATCATCGGACATGTGGGCTTTAGGGATCTCTTGGCTGTTTTGCAGAGTTTTAGTGCTCTATTGGGATTCTAGCTCAACTGAACTGGTAGGACTCATTCATCATTTCATTCTTCATTTTCTATCCCTGAGTTCTTTATTTTCCCTCCTTTTGTAATAAATAATTTATTAATTTTATTTTGTGTGCCTGAGGTTGAGTCTTATAAGTCCCTTGTAAGTGCATGGGTAAGGACCCACTTTCAGACACCCCATTTTATATCAGGGCTGCCCTGTGACAGTTCTAAGATTTAATAAAAATAAACACCTAAAGTTATACAGAAAATATTGAACTAAGAAATATGGGGAGAAATATGATGATCATGTATTGAATTTTGATTGTTATGCTAAAGGTATAAATCCTTTACTAAACAAAGATTTTAGTGTAAATGAGGAATTTAGTGTACTTTCCCTTTTTAAACGTGAAAAATCCTGAAGGAAAGAAGAATGTGTCAAGATTCTTCTAAGAAGAGTCAAATTAGATTTTAAGTTGTATTAGAAAGTTTTAGTAGTTCTAAAATTACTGGGAGAGTGAAGACATATTGAAAAATTGATGAAAGCTAGTATATTTGGAAACAAATGTTTTTATCAATGGATAAATTTGATGTGAAAAGTAACTGGTGATTTGGCAAAAAAACTTAATCTTCCATTATTTCATGCATAATGTTAAAATAAATTTAAGTTGATTCAATAGTTGAATGGAAGGAATGACATCAAGGAAGACTAGAAAATAACTAAAGATAGACACCTTTGCAAGCAAGAATCAAATCTATTCAAATTCAAAATTATGCATACATTATTATCCAGATTTAGTGAGTGTGTCTGTATGTACATAATCACATAACAGAAAACTAAAAAATTCAGAAATGAGACAGGTTGATATGTTGATTTAGAGTTTTAAAGTGTATTTTCTCTTTTTCCTATGGGAAACCTGGGTCCTTTTATTTTGTGTGCCCAAATTTACTTATTTATTAAATTGGGATTGTGTTTATTGGTTCCTTTAAATATCGTTACCAGGCCTCCCTGGTGGTGCAGCACTTAAGCGCTGCGTTGTGGAGCTGTCGGCAGCGGCCATGCGAGTTTGCAGACAGGCCGGGGAGAATCCCACATGGTGCAGCAGACCTCTCCTGCCTCACCCGCTGCTCCCCTCAGCAGTGTATTTCTGATCTGCCTGTTCTGCTCCCCGTTCTGTATCTGGTGAACCCTCCCGCCCCCCCCCCCACACCTCTGGCCTGTACCCCAGCTTGTATGTATAAATAAATAAATCTTAAAAAAAATACTTAATTAAAATAAATAAATAAATAAATAAATATTGTTACCATTGTGAGAAGTTAATTCAATGAATACTTCAATGGTCAGAATATTTTAGTACATAGTAAGTACAAAATGAATATTAATTACAATTATTTCATCACAATATAATTTAAAATTATTTATAAGGCTAATAGACTGGGAGGTGCAATATGACTTCAGTTTATAATCTTTTATATTAAGTCTCCTTATCTTTGTGCATTTTTAAAGAGGTGAATTTTAGTATGTAAATTATATCTCAAGAAACATTAAAACTATACATGCATTATTGTTCAAATTTAGTGTGTCTGTACATACATAATCACATAACAAAAAATTCAAGAAAGATAAACAAAAAAAACAGTAATGACAATATAATTTTAATGTGCTTTTGTCATATTTATTTGTTTTTAATAATCATGTATCATTCCTATCATAAACCCACTGTAATTAAAATGAAATTTTGTATTAAAATATTCATATTTTCTTCTGAAAAAAATGATCTATTATCTGGAATTTAAAATAAAATGCTCCAAGGTGTGCATACATGTTAAATAAAACAAAGATTTCATCATAAAAATTAATACTGAAAAATCATTATTTAAAAATGTGTTCTTTCACTTTTGCAAGTTTACCAGATTCTGTTTTCCCCAGAGAAAATAGAGTTTGATGTTTGTCAATCTCTTGATTATACATATTTTTCCAAATAGCAAACCTCTGAACAATTACAGGCATTAAAATTGTCATTCTCCATCACATATGGTCATCAAAATTATTAAAATGTTAACTTATTAACTATTGTCTTAATCTAAATCTTAGAAGAAAATGGAAATACTATTGATAGAAAGTGACTTTTCTGAATCAGTTTGATTTTTTCACAAAAATAATATGTTAACCAATACACCAATTTAGATTTGTTTCATCTTTCTTTTTCAGTTTGCAAGTCTTATCTTTTTTCCTGGTCCTTTGTTCCATTTCTCTATATTGAACATATAAGGGAAAACATATATATGAATATATATATGTATGTGTATGTATGTATATATATGATATATAAATATCAGAAGGAAAGATATAGATAGATAGATAGATAGATAGATAGATAGATAGAACCTATAAACATAACCTGTATGTCAGAAGGAAATATATATATATATATATATATATATATATGTAGATAGATAGACAGATATAACCTATAAACATAACCTATAAATCAATTATAAACTTTTGCAGTTTTTAATAAGTGATACCCTTCCCAAGAGTCATTCTCACTTTCATCATAGCAATTATCACTTTATTATGAATGGATCTTAAGTAGAGTGTAAACAATATTTACAATAGACTATATTCCTTACTTTACCACTCTTGAAATAGTAATTATTAATTTTGATCTATTTACATATGGAATCAACATGTTCTTGACCATTCTAGTTTATGAGAAATGTTAGCTAGAACGTTTTACACCTTAAAATTGTTCTTTGATAGAATATTGTCAGAATACATGAAAGAAAATCTAGGAAAAATAAGGCCACATAAAAGAATAACATTTGTAATAATATCTATTTTTAAAATTTTGATTTAATATTTACCTTTTAAGTTAATTTATCTATTTCTTTACATTTTAAATTTTAGACAGTACTTGATTTCTCTCTTAGGTGTAGTACCCACAGTTCTTCCCCCACCATAACACCCATGATCCATCTCCATGGTCCCTTGTGTTCTTGCCTCCACTGTTTTGACCCATCTCCTTCCCCTCCCCACTGTAGGCTGTATGACTTAAATCTATGTTCAGTTTGCCAGTCTTATCTTTTTTCCTGATCCTTTGTTATGTGTCTATATTCAACATATAATGGAACATATAAGGCAAAACATTATATATATATATATATATATATATATATATTTCAGAAAGAAAGATAGATAGATAGATAGATAGATAGATAGATAGATAGATAGATAGATAGATATAGATATATAGATACATATTCCTTCTGGTTTATTTCACTCAGCATAACTCCTTCCAGCCCTATCCATGTTGCTGCAAATGGCATGAATTTTTATTTCTTGATAGCTGAAAAGTATTCTTGTGTGTATGTGTTTCGCACAACTTCTTGGGTCACTCATCTGTTTAGGAGGATTTAGATTGTTACTATATTTTAGCTATTGTAAATAGTGCTGCAATTAACATAAGATTGCAAGTTTCCTTTCAAATCAGTGTTTTCATGCAAACAGGTCCAAAAAGATGTTCTGAAAATTATGTCATGGAGTATTTTCTTCTATATATTTTATAGTTTCAGGTCTTACATCCAAGTCTTTTACTATTTTGAGTTGATTGCTGTGTATGGTGTGAGGCAGTAGTTTGTTTCATTCTTTTGCATTTGGCAGTTCCTTTTCCCACCACCATTTATTGAAGAGACTTCCCTTGTTCCAGTGTATATTCTTTGATCCTTTGTCATAAATTAGTTTATCATATATGTGTGGTTTTGCTTCTGGGCTTTCAATTTGATTCCATTGGTCTATATAACTGATTTTATTCCAACATTATGTTGTTTTTATGATTATTAAATTGTAATATAATTTAAAGTTTAGGAGCGTGATTCCTTTATTTTTCCCCTTCTTAGGGGATATTTTACTATTTTTTTAATAATTCGATATGAATCTCAGCAATATTTCTTCAATTTCTCTGACATTTTAATTGGCATTGCAGTGATTCTATAAACTTTTTGGTTGATGGCTATTTTGATAATGTTGATTCTTCTGATCCATGAGCTGGAAATGACTCCATTTATTTGTATATTCTTCTATTTATTTTAACAATGATTCATGTATTTTTTTTTTAACTTTAGGTCTTTCACTTCTTTTGTTATGTTTGTTCCAAGGTATTTTTTATTTTGGTATAAAATAGTAAATGGGATGGTTGTCATGATTTCTTACTCTTTGGATTTTTAGATATAGGAAAGTTACTGATTTTTGTGTATCAATTTTGTAGCCTGCTGCTTCATTGAAATGGTTTGTTATTTTCATTAGTTGTTCCATGGACTTTTTAGAGTTCTCTCTATATATTATCAAATCATTGGCAAATAATGGTAGTTTTACTTCTTCTTTCCCTATTAGGAGTCTTTTTTATGTCTTTCTTTTGCCTAATTGCTCTAGAAAGGGCTTCCATTATTGTTTTGAAAAGCAGTAGTGATAGTGGACATCCTTACCTTGTTCTAGATCTTAATAGAAAGGTTTTCAGTTTTACCATTAAAAACAATATATCATGAATTTGTCAGATATGGCTTTATTATGTTAAGACTTGTACATTTTACCCCAAGTTTTTTAAGGGCTTTCATATCATAAATATATGTTGACTTTATTAAATGTTTCCTCTGTATCTATTGGATATGATCATATACTTTTGATCTTTCTTTTTGTTGGCATGATGAATCCCATTAATTGACTTTTGCCTGTTGAACCACTCTTGTGCTCCTGGTATATAACACTTATTCATGGTGAACAATCATTTTCATTCATTGTTGGTATGGTTTGCTAAGATTTGATTGAGGATTTTAGTATCAGTGTTCATCATAGAGATTAGCTTTTAGTTCTCTTTTTTATGTTGTCTTTGTTTGGTTTTGTTATTGGTAAATTGTTGACTTCATAAAATCTATTTGTTATAATCCCTTCTTTCTCATTTTTTTGGAAATAGTTTTAGCAGGATAGGCTTTGAATATTTGGTAGAACTCATGTTTGAAACCACCTAGTCCTAAGCTTTTGTTTTTGGGGGAGGGTTTTTATTACTGTTTCAACTTCCTTGTTTGTAATTGGTTTGTTCAAATTTTCTATTTCTTTCTTTGCTCTTCAACCTTAGGTGTTTTTTTTTTTTTATTTATGCATACAAGCTGGGGTGCTGTTCATAGTAATCTTTGATCATGCTCTGGATTTCTGCTGTGTCTATTGTAATTTCTACTCTTTCATTCATCATTTTATTTATTTGAGTTTTCTCCCTCTCTTTGTTTGTGAGCCTATCTAGAGGTTTAACTCTTTCGTTCACTTTTTCAAATAACTGCATTTTGGGTTTGATGTTTTGGACCATACTATTTATTTCATGATAATTTATTTCTTCTTTAACTTTTGTTATTTATTTTTTATTTTACTGACTTTTGTTTTTTATTGTTTTCTTTTTCTTCTAGTTTCTTGAAATTAAGATTAAGTTGGTCCTTTGAGTTCTTTCTTGTTAAGTGATGTGGATCTGTATTACTACATACTTTCTATTTGTTACTGCTTTTGCTATGTTCCACAAACTCTGCAAGGTTTTATCTTTTTTAATATTTGTCTCAAGTATATTTTGATATCTTCTTTGATTTATTAGCCCAGTGATCTTTAAATAATATGCTGTTCATTCTCCATAAAATGTAGGTCTCCTTGCATTATTTTCATAGTTAATTTGTAGTTTAATACCTCTAATATCAGAGAAGATACTTGGTATGATTTTATTTTAAAGATTTATTTATTTTAGCATGCAAGATGGGGTGCAGGCCAGAGGTGTTGGGCGGTAAGAGGCTTCACCAGAGAAAGAGTGGAGAGCAGAACAGGCGGATCAAACGAAATACACTGCTGAGGGGAACAGCGGGCAAGGCAGGAAAGGTCTGCCGCACCATGTGGAAATCTCTCCAGCTGGTCATTGAATTCGCACTGCCGTAGCCACTGCTGTAGCCGCTGACAGTGCCACAGTGCTGCGCTTAACCCATTGCGCCACCAGGGAGACCCTTGGTATGATTTTAGTCTTCATGTACATGTGGATGCTTATCTTGTTACACAGTATGTGGTTGATTCTGGAAAGTGATCTGTGTGCACTTAAGAAAAATGTGTACTCGGTTTATTTTAGTGCAATGTCCTATACATATCTGTTAGGTCCATGTGGTCTGGATCTTTGTTCAGGTTATTTTGTCTTTGCTTGTTTTTCAGTCTCGTGACCTACTCATTGGTGAGAGAGTGGTGTTAGAGAGGAGATAGGTCCCCTACCATATTTGTATTTCTCCAATGTCTGTTTTTAGAGATAATAGTAATTGTCTAATGAATTTTGATAGTCCCTTATATAGTGAGATATATTTAAGTTCTTTATATAGTGAGATATAGTCATGATTGTTATGTCCTCTTGATCTTTATATAGTGTCCACCCCTGCCTCTTGTTACTTCCTTTTTATCTTGAAGTCTATTTTATCTGGTATAATTATGCCTGATTAAACTTGTGCCATTTACTTGTGGAATTGTTTCCCCTTTACATTTTTTTTAGGATTTATTTTTATTTATGCATACAAGAACTGTAGTGCAGGTCAGAGGTTCAGGGGTAAGAGGATTCACTAGAGACAGAGTGGGCAGAACAGGTGGATATACTGAAATACAGTGCTGAGAGGAGCAGTGGGTGAGACAGGAGAGGTCTGCTGTGCCATGTGTGTGGTTGAGGCTCAAAATCATATTGCAGTGACTGCCAATAGCTTGATAATGCTGACTTTTAACCCCTGCACCATCAGGGAGGTTGCCTACCCTTTACTTTTGATCTCTATTTATCTCTGGAACTTAAGTGTGTTGCTTGAAGACAGCAGAACTTTGGATTCTATTTTCTAATTCAACATGCTATTCTCTGTGATATTATTGGATAGTTTAATTGTTACCATTTAAGGTGATTATTGATACAGAGAAGAATGTTACTGACATTTTCATTCATCATTTTGTGTTTCTATTCAATTCCTTTTACAGTTCTTTGTTGGTTTAGACCTGAGGTTTCTTATTTTGAGTGCATGGTTAGCAGTAGTTACTTTCCAAAGATGTTATTTGTCTAAGAAGTTCCTTATCATTTCCTCATATAGGAAGGAAAGCTTTTCAGGATACGCTATTCTTGGCTGGCATTTTTTTGTCTTGTAGTTTTTTGAATATGTCACTCCATTCTCTTTTTGTCTGTAGTATTTATTCAGAGAAGTGTGATGTTGGCCTAATTAATTTTCCTTTATAGGTTATCTTTTTCTTCCCCCTTGTTAGTGTCATTATTTTTTCTTTGTCTTGGACTCTTAGTAACTTGCCTACTTTTTTTTTTTGCTGTAGTTTTCCTTTCATTATTATAGCTTGGCATCTTTCTACCTTCCTGTATGTTTTCTTCATTTCTTTCTTCAAGTTTGGGAAGTTTTTTTTTTCAATTACTTCCTTGAATAGTTTTTCGACTCATTTATCTGTCTCTTCTCCTGAGATTCCTATAACACACATTTCCCTTCCTCATGATATTAGATAAATCACATAGTTTATCATTTTTCCTTTTGTTTCTCTCTTTATTTTTCTTTCTTGGTTCTTTTTGTATCTGTATCTTTGAGAACACTGATTCATTCTTCCATGTCATATATTCTATTTCCATAATTTTTTCTAGAATGTTTAAATCTTACATTGGATATTTTAGATCCCATATTTCCTTTACTTTCTTATTTAAAGTTTCAGTCTTGATCTTCTGTTCATTTTTTGTTTCTTATAGGATTATTTTCCTTTTTCTGTGTCTTCTCATATATCTCTGATTTGATTTCCTGAGGTTTTTGTTGTTGTTTCTCATGTTTGTTGACTTTATTGATAATGGAAATTTTGAATTCTTCATCTGACAAGTAGAGAATTATTTTGTGTCATTGTTATTGGGTTCTGGGGATTGGTTTATTCTCTGTGATGTGTTGATTCCATGAGGTTTTATTTCACCTTTTTTTTTTCCTTTCCCCCATTGTTTGATTTGGGTTTGGCCTGGTTTATTTGTCGTGTGTGTGTGTGTGTGTGTGTGTGTGTGTGTGTGTGTGCGCGCACACTCGTGAATCCTTCTCCCTCACTCAAAGAACTTCTGAATCTCACTAGGGAGGGCTGAGTGAATGCTGACTCAATAGGTTGAGTCACTGGGTCGTTGCCTTGCCCAGGAGCAATGACTCAGGGTCTGTTTACATTGTCCAGAAGGACAGAGGTAACTTGAAGATTCCTGATACAGAAGTAGGTCCTATGTGGCTACATGATGATGGGATACACCTCCCAGGAATAGCTATGTCCTGCAAAGTCATGAATAGGCCTCTGTGTGCTTCCAGACATGACCTTATAAGAAGAAAACTCTAATGTCTACATTAAACAACATACAAAACAGTAAACTGATTGTATCAGTAATTGCAGATAAATCATTTTATTAAATATCCATTTATGACAAAAACACTACTGGTAAGAAGGCAAACTGGTCCAGCCACTATAGAAAACTGTGTAGAAGTACCTTAAAACACTAAAAATGTATTAGTCTTAATGTACACTTGCACTCCTGTTGATTTCTGCACTATTTACAATAAATCAGGGCATGGAAACCTAAATGCCCCAAAACAGATCAACAGTTAAAAATGCTGTGGTATGCACACACACACACAGTGAAATACTACTTAGCAGTAAAAAAAGATAAGCCCATGCCATTTGCATCAACATGGATAAAACTGGAAGGAATTATGTTAAGTGAAATAAGTCAGAAGGGGGCCTCCCTGGTGGTGCAGTGGTTAAGCGCTGGGCTGTGGAGCTGTCGGCAGCAGCGATGCGAGTTCGATGCCCAGCTGGGGAGAATCCCACATGGTGCGGCAAACCTCTCCTGCCTCGCCTGCTGCTCCCCTCAGCAGTGTATTTCTGATCTTCCTGTTCTGCTCCCCACTCCGTCTCTGGTGAAGCCTCTTACCACTCCACACCTCTGGCCCGTACCCCAGCTGTATGTATAAATAAATAAATCTTTAAAAAAAAAGAAAGAAATCAGAAGGAAAAAGATAAATATCAGATGGTTTCACTTTTTGCAGAATATAGAGAAATTGAACAAAAGTGTTAGTGAGAGGGGTCAAAACAGGGGAAGGAAGAGTGCAAGGGATTATGGTGATGGGTGACAGGTGCTGTAGTGGTTGGAGAACTATGGAAACTACACTTGAGGGGAGAAATCAAATACTGTACAAAAATGAACAACAATGTAAGGAAATAAATAAATAAATAAATAAATAAATTCAACAAAATAAAATTTAAAAAATACACGTGGAAAATTGGGTGTAGATGTAACACATAACAAAGCATCAGGTTACAATATAAATTTACAAACATTTAATTTGTTAAATACAGAGGACAAACTAGTTGGGAAAGAAGTCAAGAATATAATCTTATTTACTATTACATAAAAATGATGAAAAAAGAATAAATGAACTTAACAAAGAATATGAAAGACATATACAGTGAAAACTTTAAGATATTATTAAAAGAAATAGTAGAAGTCACAAGGAAATGGGGAAGTTACTCACTGATCATGAATTGAAGAGTTAACATTATCAAAATGACCAGGATGAAAGATGACTCATCAGTAAATCAATTAACTTTATCCAAATATAATCTTCTCATGTAAATTAAATTACAGTATACCTAACATCTTGCATAATTTGCTTTTATACCCATTATACTGGTCAACAAATATTTTAAAAAGTCATGTTACTGAAATAAAATTAGTTATTTCCTATCAATTTGTATGTGCTCAACATAAATATGATGGTCAAATTCTAATATTGGCTCTAATTTTTTTGTAATCTGCAATAAATTGATGTTTACATCACGAAATGCAGGCCAATAGTAATAGATCTACGGTTAATACCTGTAAAAAATCAAGTCATAGACTACTTAGATAGCTTCGCTTGTCTCTCGTACAGCTGTTTGGGAGCATCTCTGGGGAGTGTCCAGTAGTAGTCAGCCACCATTGGAGTGGACCATTTTCCCTGGTATCTTTGTTCCACTGATGCGATATATTGATGAAAATGTCCGCCATGTTCTTCACTAACCATACCACAGTTTTCAGGGAAGAAATCCAGATGGGAATGAAGGAAGTGGACCTTTAGAGACATATTGCAGGAAAGTTTCTGATACTGCATCAGCATGTTTTCTATTAGTTCCTTGTAGTTTTCTGGCTTAACATTCCCAAGAAAAATTTGTAGACACTAGGCGAAAAGCATTCCATGCTTGTTTCGCATCACCCTGTGGCAAGTTGTTGAACCATTCATCTTTGAAGAGCTCTCGAATCTGAGGGCCCACAAAAACTCCCTCTTTAATCTTTGCTTCGCTTTCAATATAAAGCAATTGTGACATTTCTTCTATAAGATTCTATTGTTGGAGTCTTGGTCCTAGCAATTCTGAATGTTGTTTAGGATGTTGTTGCAGTCCTGCTGGATAAATTTACATGGTGAAACATAAAATAAATTAAATGAAATATCTTCAAAACAAGAGCTAATAAAAAAAATTTCAGGGTTATAGTCATGTTCAGCACACCAAGATAGTACAAATTAGGGCCTTTTAAAGTCAGTAGTGATCTCACTGTTTACCAGTGTTATTTACTGAAGCAGCTTGTAGACTGTGTTTCACCCATAGGCTGTGGCTTGCCATTCCCTTGAGTAGATAATTTGCTTCCAACCACCTTTCATTAAAAAATACTGGTATTTGGGCCTCTCTGGTGGTGCAACAGGTTAAGTGCAGTGCTGTGGAGCGGTTGACTGCTGCAGTGTGAGCTTGATACCTCGCCGGGGAGATTCCCAGATGGTGCAGCAGACCTCTCCTGCCTCGCCTGCTGCTTCCCTCAGCAGTGTAGTTCAATCGATCTGCATGTGCTCCCAACTCTGTCTCTGGTGAACCCTCTCAAGGTCCCACACCTCTGACCTTCACCCCAGCTTGTATGCAAAAATAAATAAACATTAAAAAAATGCCCTTTAAAAAAATTACTGGTATTAGGAGTTTGTTCCCAGAAGTGCTGCCATTGATAGCCTGTGTGATGGCTTCAAGGTTACTTCAGGAGCTGGAGCGCTGGTTGTGCAGGCCCTGAGAACCCAAGGTCCCAATGGGGTTACATTCAATGGATTCTACAGGTGGTGTTCCTACTGATGAGGAACAGGCAACTGGACTGGAGAGGGAGATCCTATGCTCAAATAAATGATGGCAATGTGGACCCTAATTTGGTCCCCTCCATCTTGAACAAAATAATTGTGGGCTACATCTGTGAAGAGGACAACAGTACCATCATCTAGCTTTGACTGCACAAAAACAAGGCTTAGTGACCATAGCTGTGGAAACCATTAATAGTTGGTGCCCCAACAACTGGCCCACTGAACCTTTATACTAACTCACTGTAAAGTTAGTGCAGTAAAGTTTCTTCTTTGCAATAAAGATTGGCCATTGTGGGGTCACCCTGGTGGCACAGGGTTTAAAGTCTCAGCACTATCGAGCTATCACCAGCCACTGTGTCCTGAGTTTGGTTCCCGTCTGTTCCTCTTTACTAAGGTTTTCCTTTCTTCTTATTATACTTATTTTAATTGAAATAACAATACGTTAAGACATATGAATTTCAGGCACGCCTCATAGATTCAACCTATTTATATATTAAACAAAATTTGCTACATAAGAACTAGCGCTATTCAAATTCCCTTTTCAGAGGGGAATTTTTCATTGAAATAGAAAGAAGTAGAAGGGAAGTTGAAAAGTTACTCTTCCTCAAGTAACTCTTAATATCAGTCTGTTCCCATAATTAAGCATAGCCCTTTCTTGTCTTACACTGTTCTGAGAAATTCTGAAAATATTATTCTCAGTTTTCCTTGACTGAAATGGTAGAGTTCATATGCACTTTGAAGAATTTTCATGTGTTTTAAATGTGATAATATTTAAAACTCCTAGCAGAATGTGTGATACAAAATCTACCCATTTTTACACATGAATTTCAATTTCCCATCTCTTTCTTGCTTCTCACATATTGCAAATATTTCCCCCCCCTTAAAACTTTAGAGTTCTTTTAAATTTGGTCTGGTTGACCATGTTCACAGTTTCTCTTTTTATTTTGTACTTGATTATGTATTGATAGATACATTGATACATGTATTGCTTACTATGCTCAAATACATGAAAATAATAATTTCAATTATATTTCACATATAATTTTATACATTAGCATACTTATATAGGTGGCTACTTAAAATGGCTATCTTTTATCAACTAGCTCTCTTCTGAAATTATTTTAGAAAAAATTTTCTACATTGAAATTTTAGCTATACTCATTATATGAGGAAAAACATATGAGGACATACAATCTTAAATAAAGAACTGTACATAGAAAATCAATTTTGTGCTTCATCTTTTCTATATGACTATTTTTTTAAAGAAAGTAATAAAATTCAAGGAATGGTTTTCTATCAAGGTAGCAGATGCTATTAAAATTATAATCAATATGCTGTCTGTAGGGAAGTAATATTCCAACATTTGTCAATTCAGTGGTTAATTTTTCTATTTATAACCACAATTTAGTCTTAAATAAATATCTACAACAGCAGCTTTAATGCAGAAATATATGTGTTATAATAGTTCACTTTCTATTTATGTTACCAATGTTATTTCTTAATTATTATCAATGTAACTTTTAAAAATAATCTAATTATTCTCACTAATATAGCTTGTGAATTGTTACTGGTAATAGAGGTTAACTATGTATGACCTCTTATTTTTAACCATTAATCTCTCATTGCTTCCTCTGAGACTTCATTTTATAAGAATGAAGTAATTTATTATCATATAACTGACATTTTCAACAGCCATAAAACTCAGTATGACACAGAACTTTGTTGATCTTTTAGGATTTTTTTCTGAGAAATTATTTTTAAGTGAGACACAGTTAAAATTAGAGTACATTGAAGTGCTCCTTGAAGCCTGAAGGGTGCATGCAATTATGCTAATAGTTAAGAAAAAAATTGAGTGCAATCTCAAGCTTGACTAAGTTGACCTCTCCAGAATAAAAAATGAAGACTTTTTTCCCTCATATTTCCCAAACTAATTAGCAAGGTTGGCAAATCTCATGAATTTGATTTAAGCCAAATGATACAGCACATTCTTCCACAATAAATTTTCATATATTATTTAACAGAATGGAATATACTGCTTACGTGTTCCAGTATCTAATATAAAGAAGAGTAGCGTATGTGCCCTGCTAGAAATATTCCCTAGTGAAATCCAGTAATAGTGAACAAGTGGGCAGGTATGGTTTTCTTCAATAGCAACCATCTCAGGATGTTTCCTTCTACCTGTAAGGTGGCATATAGAAGTATTAAATCCGATCTGCTGATTCACTTTATTCTCTTGCTCATAAAACATTAACAGCTTATTATGTCAGCAGTAGCCATTTTTTTGCACAATTTTATGTTTCCAAATTCAACATAAAAAGACATTCATGCTGTGAATAATTTGTTGATGGTGGGATATAAACACAAGTGAAAGTGTGCATTCTTTTCCTTATTCTATATGAGTATCCTTAGATGCACAAAAACACATAATCAAAAATGGAGCTGGAGTGGGTTGAGAGAGCATGTTTGGGGTTATTTATGATTCAATTTCAAGTTTGCTTTGTTAATAAATGTTATATTAATATACTATTTTCACTAATTACATTATGCACATTATGTGTACAAGGTAAAGTGGACTTTATTTGAGTAGGCAAGGCTTGGTGGGAAACAAGCTCTTCCATAAAAACGTAGCATCCAGCAATAGTAAAAATAACTGTAAATCCTAAGGGTCACATAAATTTTTGATATTCAGAGGTGAGATATAGTATGTCTATTCGAAAACTTGGCTGATGTGAATTTGGACTTGTCTTATAAATAAGTTCTAAGAGTAGTCACAGTCTATGACCAAGTTCATTGTCAACTTTGAAATAAGAACATGTTATAAAAAGAAGATAAAGATCAAAATTTTATCTTTCTTCTATATTATCTTCAAACTATGTGATACACACCAATAAAACTTGTCAACATTGAGATTGTTATAGAGTTAAAAAGGCCATAATCTGTAGTATCTTGCTGTGCTGAACATGAATATAACCCTGAAGTCTTTTTTTGGCTCTCATTTTGAAGATACTTCATATAATTCATTTTATATGTTTCACCATGTAAATTTATCCAGTAGGACTGCAACATCCTAAATCAGCCTAGAATGATGTTATATTGCATCACATTGCAAAATACAACCATGCACACATCATCCAGAAGTGATTGCATCATTTTCTGATGCAATGCAATAATACTGCCAGGAGGCTGCTGAAGTAAGCTGACATCAGCAGTTCACTAGATAAAGCACCATCAGAAATGTTGAACGTTGAAAATATTTCAGATTTTGTGCAAGACAGTTTAAGCTACTATCCATAGAACTGTTCTTATTTTATCCATTTAGACACAATACAGAACAGTAATGCCTCGAAAGTGTGTTAATAGTGTGGACAATTTCTGCTCTAATTGTGGGGAAGTGACATTTGCCAACCAGAAGAAAAGTATCACTTCTCAAGTGAAGAAGGCTTATCATCTTGACTTTGGATGCAAGGTTGGTGACCAAGACAAGCCTTGGGCCCCGCATATATGCTGTGCTACATGGACAACACAGCTTTCATAGTGGTTAAATGGCAAAAGAACATCAATGCCGATTGCAGTCCCCATGGTGTGGAGAGAGCCAACCAACCACATACAAGACTGTTACTTCTGCTTGGTTCCTCCTCTTTCCGGTAGAATAACAAAGCAAAAGAAGTCGAGAATAGTCTAGCCAAACATCCCATCTGATTTGAGACCAGTTCCACATTCTGAGGGACTTACTATTCCAGAACCTTCATCAAAATATTCTCTTGATTCATCTGATGAGGACAAGGCTGAGCCGACCTGTTCTTCTCCTGTTCCATCAGCATGCAGTGATCCAGATTTTCACTGTGGTGCATCATCAACCCCACACAGACTAACACAAGAAGAACTAAATAACCTGGTTCATGATTTGGACTTATCCAAGAACAAGACAGAATTGCTAGGATCAAGAATCCAACAATAGTATCTTCTAGAAGATGTCATAATTACTTTCTATCGAAAGCGCCGCCAGCAGTTGGGGTCTCTCTTCAGAAAGGAAAGTACTCTGGTATTCTGTTCCGATACTGAGGGCCTCATGAATGCCTTAGAAATCACTCATGACCCACAAGAATGGAGACCATTTCTAGACTCTTTAAAACTGAGTCTTAATGCTGTGCTTTTGCGCAATGGAAACCGTCTTCCATTTATTCTATTCTTGAACAGCTGTACAAGAGGCAAGCGAAGAAATCTACTAAGTAGTCTATGACTTGATTTTTTACAGGTATTAACCATAGGCATATTACTATTGGCAAGAATTTTGTGATGTAAACATCGATTTATTGTAGATTTAAAAAATAGAGCGAAAATTAGAATTTGACTGTCATATTCATGTTGAGCACATACAAATTGACAGGAAATTTTATTTCAGTGACAAGACTTGTAAAATTTTGTTGACCAGTGTAATGTTTTACTGGGACATATTTGAACATTGCAAGTGGCTGCTTTTTCATCACAAAATAATTGAGTAATTACTGCAGAGACATTAAGTGATTCATACATGAAAATATTTACTATCTGGTACTTAGAGAAAAAGTTAGCCAAATCAGCTATAATGGCTGATTGGAAAGGGTGTACTCAGGTTGCAATTTTTTTTTTTTTTTACTCTTTATGCCTTATAATGTATATTATTGCCATTGAGGAAACACATAATCATTCTTTCTGAAAAATATTTTCAGCATTACCTTTTAAAGGTTATTTTCAAAAAAAATGGTAATTTTTAGGAAAATAAATTTTTCACTGACTTTTCTCTTCAGATTCATTATTCTTACAACACAGTAAGCAAAATACCTTTTTCTAGAATATGTTAACTCCTAAAAGAATGTTATAGTGATGTTCAAATTATCCCATGGAAAGACCTGAGAAGGTACAAATACTTTCCTTGAGAAATGTTTGATTACATTGCCACAGCAATGTTAACAATAGACATCCATATGACTATACAGTTTTGATCACTATGTGAAAAAGATTAATACATTCATCTTGTACAATAGTGAGCTTCCAAACAGGGTAATCAATGCCAATACATATGCCAATGAGTCTCAAATTCAAAATCTCTCCAATAAAGAGAGGAGATGATAGTTTTTGAAAGTATTAAAAGTTCAATTTAAAGGAGCTGTTTTTATTTTAAACTAGAATAATTATCAAAACAACAGGTAAATAAAATGAAATACTATTGCCAGTATTCCTGTGGTTAATATTACATATGATAATAGTGGCCGAAGTGTTTGAAGAGGGCCTCCCCGGTGGCCCAACATGTTAAGTCTCAGCTTATGAAGCTATCCGCAGCCACTGCAGCATGAGATTGATACCTAGCAAGGGAGATTGCCACATGGCACAGCAGCCCTCTCTTGCCTCTTTTTAAAAGATTATTTATGCATGCAAGAACTGGGGTGGAGGCCAGAGGTAAGGGGGGTTGAGAGGATTCACCAGAAACAGAGCGGGGACCAGTGCAGTCAGATCAACTGAAGTACACTGCTGAGGAGAGCAGTGGGCAAGGAAGGAGAGGTCTGCTGTGCCATGTTGGAATCTCTCTGGATGGGTATCAAACTCGTGCTGCAGTGGTTCTGGACAGCTTCATAGTGCTGTGCTCAACCTGTTGTGCCACCTGTTGTGGCCCCCAAACTGAAAATCCTTTCATTAGATCAGGAGCAAGACAAAGATGCCCACTATCTCCACAGGTTTTCAATGTAATATTGCCAAGTTCTAGCTAAAACACAGACAAGAGTGACGTCATCAACATGGCGGTGAAGGGACGCTAGTATCAACTCTCCCAAAATAAAAGCTGCCTATAAAGAGACATCAGCCAAACCCAGAGAAGATCCAGAAACGCTACATAAATCTAACACTCTCACGGGTGAGTAGAACTTGGAAAGAAGCTAAAAAGACTGATTAAGGAGAAGAAAGAACCACCAGATCCCCTCTCCCCTCCCCTCAACACAAAACCGGACCAGGAGACCAAGACGAGAGGCACCTGAG
>PVIJ01008563.1:0-64331 GCA_004024925.1 Scalopus aquaticus
CCAGAAAAACCCTGTCTTCAGGTCATTTTGAGGATAGGGTAGCTGGGATTGCCACGGGGCATTATTCTCTCCCCAGCCCAGACACAAAGCAGAGAGCAAGTACCAAGCCACTCAGCTGCATTTCTACTGTGATAAGCTCCTAAAAAAATTCTGTATATCTAAGACTGTCAGCAATTTCATGAGCTATTATAAAAAGAGATCTGAAATATTTATAGGATAGATGGAAAATGCTCTTTTTCACCTCTAGATGGTGCAAGCTAAAGGTAATTTCTTCTCAAGGTTTAGCTCTATATGATTTGTAGTATCTTTGGACTTATTTTTTCTGCATAACCATATAAAAGGCATATTTGACTGAATTTACATGGTTAGCTTAGTTTACTTTTCAGTACACTTGTCTATGATCTATGGAAGTCCACAAATATGGGAGAGAAATTTTACTGAATGTTCCTAATAATCATTTCCTATCATTCAACTAAATTAAATTTCTAAAGCAAAACAATTATATTAGTCTAATATAGATTCTGGAAAAAAATTTTTTTTGCTTAAAAGGGCCTCCCTGGTGGTGCAACGGGTTAAGTCTCAGCACTGTGAAGCTATCAGCAGCCACTGCAGCACGAGTTTGAGCTCCAGTCAGAGAGCTTACCACCCACATGGCAGAGCTGACCTCTCCTGCCTCAGCCCGCTGCCCCCCTCAGCAGTGTGCTTCAGTGGATCTGCCTGTTCTGCTGCCCACTCTGTCTCTGGTGAGTCCTCTCACCACCCCACACCTCTGGCCTACACCCCAGCTCTTGTATGCATAAATAAATAAATATTTTTTAAAAAGTAACTTGACATCGAAACCTAGTGGAACCCTCTTACAACATAACTCAACATAACAGATTCAGGTTTGTAAAAACATTATCGCGGATGGTGATCTTGTTCTGTAAAAGGTAAGAAAATAGGTATTTTAGGCTCCATTACAGCACAAAAGCAGTCATACAGGCAACAACAAATGATGGAAAGGATGTGGAGAAAAAGGAACTCTTCTACACTGCTGGTGGGAATGCAAACTGGTCCAACCACTATGGAAAGCTGTATGGTGATTCCTCAAACTGCTAAAAATGGAGCTTCCATACAACCCAGCAATACCACTTTTGGGAATCTACCCAAAGGACACAAAAACAATAATCCAAAAGGATACATGCACCCATATGTTTATTGTGGCACTGTTCACAATAGCAAAAATGTGGAAGCAATCCAGATGTCCAAAAATAGATTATTGGATCAAGAAGATGTGGTACATATACACAATGGAATACTATTCAGCATTCAAAGAAGATAAACACATGCAATTTGCAGCGACATGGATGGAATTAGAGGGGATCATATTCAGCGAAATAAGCCAGAAAGAGAGAGAAAAATATCGAATGGTTTCACTCATAACAGGACTATAGGGAAACCAAATAGGAGAGAGACACTGGGGGGGGGGGGGATAAGGACACAAAGTGAAGTAGAAAAGGACACAAGGGACCACGGAGATGGATCGTGGGTGAATTGGTGGTGGGTTTACCCAAGGGGAATACAAAATGTAAAAGATATAAATAACAATAAAAAAAAGCAAAAAAAAGCAGGCATAGACAATATGTAAACAGGTGGATATGACTCTTCCTATAAAACTTTATTTACAGAACAGTGGCCAGCTGGGTTTCTCTGAGCTTTAGTTTGCTGATAGTTTTGGCATCATAATATC
This sequence comes from Scalopus aquaticus, assembly GCA_004024925.1. Lineage (NCBI taxonomy): Eukaryota > Metazoa > Chordata > Mammalia > Eulipotyphla > Talpidae > Scalopus > Scalopus aquaticus. The sequence continues at coordinate 1,730 of PVIJ01008563.1, forward strand.
AGATTCCTGTTATTTATGGTAAAAGCCTGATTCAATATAATATCACTATTTTTTTAATCCTCACAAAACTTGGTATTAAAGGCTATAGACATATTTGGATTTGGCCATGATATGAAAAATAGCTGGGTTAACACGAAAATCCAGAGTCCTATCTTCTGAAAAAAATAAAGAACTGGAAATATTAAGTCCAAATCAAGAGCTGGGGTTGTTTATTCTGTTCCCCTTTAGTGGGGTCAGGTGTTCTCCAGCTGCAGCTGTTTCCACAGGCTTGCTCTTACCCCTTACTCTGAGCACTGCAATGGAGACCTGTTAGAGCTGAAAAACCTCCAGTAATTCTATTTGCTAACACCATTCCTTAGTGCCTTTTCATTGAGTATCCATTTATGTTCTCATACTTTGGTCTATATTTTTCTGTGTTGTAACTTCTACTGTTTTCACTTAATTGTATCCGCGATGCCTAATAATAACATGATAGCAATGCTTGATCTTTTTGATACACTTTTGCTGCAAATATGAAAATAAGAGCTCTTACAGTAAAAATCTTCATTAATCCTCAAGATAGATAGATAGACAGATATAAAATAAAAATGAAATATTGTCACTATGGCTCATATACAAGTCAGTAAACATCTGATCTTTAAAAATCGATAAAGGTAATAGTAACCAAAAATCGATAAAGCTAATAGTAACCAAAAAGTAACATTTTTGTACTTAGTTTTACTTATACATTAATGAACTCTCATGGATTTCTGGAAAATTGGAATTAAATAATACATCTGAATCACTTGTTAAACTGTTACCCCATTCACAGATTTGCATTTATGAAGATATATCAGCGTCAATCTGAGAAACGATCTCCACATCAGGGTCCTTATGAGAGGCACACGGTCCTTCATGCGCACATCTCACACACTGTTACCTTCGTTTCTCTGGCATTTCCCTCTTTCTGTTTTTCTTTCCTCTGTCAATACTGAGGTTTCCCCTGAGCTGATGTCACTTTTCACCTCAGTTTAAGGTTCTGTTGTGCCTGGAAGTGTTTGTTCTCCATCACTTTCAAAATGAGATACATTTAAAAATTCCTTTGACTTTAAAGCTTTGGTTTTGATGTGAGCAAATCGCTATTGAAGCTTTTTGTGAGATGCAGTTGTCTTGTCCAATGTCAATGCCAGTTAGTTTGTTAAAGGTTTGCCTTTGGAATAATTCGATGCTCTTCACTTGGGCTCTTGGAAAAAGTGGGTCAACTTTTATTATATTTTAAAACTCAGTTTGAGTAGATAAAACATGCACATGAAAACCAAGGCAGCTATAGTGACGTGTGCACCCCAGGAGCCTCATCCCCTCTCCTGTCCCCATTATGTAACCACTTTTATTAGTCACTTTCATTTTCTTGTATGCTCTCGTGGTGTTTAGTTAGGTAAATTTAGACATATTTTTACTATTCCTCTTTCTCGTACAAAACTAGCCTATTATATCCTGGAGAGCTTTTCTTAGTGTGAATAGAGCTGCTTCCTTCTGTTTTACAGCAGCAAGTTTTACATTATCTTTTATTTTCCACCCTCAGTGCTCATTTTTAAGTGAACAGTGTCCATCTTTTCAGAAGTCTTAAGATTTTACAAGGCTATGCTAAAATGCTTGGATTAGCGATTTCATTGACTACCTTAGAGCCATCTGCCAATTCATACATCATTGACCAATCTTTGCTTTGCTTTTCTAAAGTTACCAGGTTGTATGATGTTTCCCTCTTCATTTTGGCAGTAAATGCATCGGGGGTATTTGTACATTGCTGTGAATTCCTGGAGGGGGAATGTTTTCATTCAAGCGAAAGGCTCTTTTGGAAGGTATGTAGGAAATGTGGCAGATTGGAAGAATAAAGATTTTTGAGAGGAGGTGGTTCAAAAGTGACCCAGACTTTCTTGTTCAAATTGAAATCCAGTTAGAACTTTCTTGGTGAAAAAAAAAAAAAAAAGAAAAAAAGGAACACTGACACTGACTTGTAGAAGCAAATTGGAGAGCTGGGGAAAATGAGCTGCAATGAGCCAGAGTCCTGGATGCAGCTGGGACTCTCCCTGGTTTCTCATCTCTGCTTCTCTCTGCCTCAGCCTCCTTCTGTGAAGTCAGTTTCTTCCAAATAACTGGAAAGGTAGCCACAGGCAACTCCCAGACTCACATCTCTCATCTTTGACACCAGAGAGAGTGTGCCTTACTCCTTTCATTGTAATTCAAAAAGATTTAAGAGAATGACTAGAACTGATCTGATTTTATCACATGTTCAGCCTGAACCAATTATTCACTAGCTGAAGGTGAGGAGCTGTCCTATGATTGGCAGCTTCTAGGAGATGGCATCAGTGCCCATATCTCTTCAAGCTTACCCTGGAAAACTACAGGAATATTGCTGCTGCCCTCATTATGGCTCCCTCCATCTCGCTGCCCCAGCTTCTCTGGCTCAGGCGCATGTCCAGCCTGCACTTGGAGCAGACCACAGGCTCAGAATAACAATGCACTTGGAGTATGTGTCAACAAATGATAGGTAGATGTGGAAAAGAAATTGGGAGATAAATACCCCAGCCCCCACCTCTTGGCAGAACAGTTCTGAAGCATGCCTTGCAGTTCCTCTGAGGATCTCCAGTGGGATTAAGCACCAGTTAGCCATAGTGTAACCAACTTGGTACTGAACGTTTTACTTCATCTTCCTGTTCACTTTCTTACTTCTGCACAATGTAATCTTCGGTCACCTCACAAACATACTATTGATTCCCAAATCCTTGTTTTAGTATCTCCTTTTAGAAAAGTCCAAACTAGACCTACCACAGTGGAGATGGATGAAAGGACTGTTATCCACCATGAAGAGGGGACAGTTCTTAGGAGAGGAGAGGAGCGCTGTGCAGGCAAACAGCCGTGTGAGCTAGTGTAGCCTCTTCTGCTTACTTGTCAAATGAGTACAGGATGGGATTCTGGATTTCCCTTAGCTATGTGATAGCTCACTATCCAAGAAGTAGAGTAAATCTTCAGGACAACAATGTGTAGCTTCTTACTGCTAGAACAAAGAATCGCCGTGTTTGTATTACTAAGTGTGTTTATATTGTATTATTCGTGTGTTTATAGTTATAAAAACTGAACATGGGGATAGAATTGAACACAATCGTATTCCAATAATAAGTAACATTCCTCCACAAGGTCACGAATGGAAGAAAATGAAAAGTATCCTCATCCATTTCTTCAAGACTCACTTCCAATGGATTAATTTTACTTCTTATCAAAATCTTAATATTTATAATATATCTCTTTTAGTCAACTGTGAATGAATAATTATTTTAACGATAAAATCCAGAATGCATTTTAAAAACTACTTAGAGGCTTATGGTGACAGAAATGTTATAAAAATTCCAACTTACACATATATTTTTATTGCAGAGAAATATGATAGGATGACCAATAAAAGAATTCTGAGCACAAAATATGTTGGGATCAAATTCTGTGAGAAAATGGAAATATGAGCTCAAAAGCAGAAGGAATGATATAAAATTCTGATTGTCAAAGAGCTAGCTCATATTTTCTTTTAATGGATAATGGTGGATATCAAATTGCTTTGGTGTTCAGATTCCATTGACTACTTTAAAATAGTTTTATTTTAAAAGCTCAGTACATAGCATATTCTGGAAATTACATTTTTGTAGCTATTTAAACTTATGATATAAACTTCCATCTGCCAAGTTTTAAATATGCGAGACACCGTTTTTGCAAAATTATTTTAGAGATTTTATAAGCAAAGTGATCTGAAAATCATTGTAGAAGAAATCTCAAATATGTAGGAGCTTTTAAAACCTACCATTACTCAAATACATATTCCAGCCACCATAGTAGTGACTCAAAATCAATAACTCAAGACTGGAGAAGTTAAAGAGAAAAGAAGTAGACACCATAAAATTCATAAAGTTGAGTATACTCATAAAATTGAGTATAAATAACTGTATTAAATTGGTTTTCAAATTTAAAAACTTTCAAAAATGAATTCTAAATGAGTGCAACACCCAAAGTAATTCTTGTAAATGTTTAGATGGTAAAAAGACTATGGACCTAAAACCTCAGGTTCACATAACACCAACTGAAGTGAAGGAATGTAACTGCTTTCTTAAGTGCATTCAATCTTTGACATAATGTGTGATTATTGAGTACCTACTATGTGCCAAATACTGTCATAGGTACTCAGATTAAATCACTGAACAAAATGGTCTAAAGATTCTACCCTTGCAGAATTTGTTGCTCTCTCTCTCTCTCTCCATATATATATATATATATATATATATATATATATATATATATACATACATACACACACACACACACACATATATATATACATATATATATAATACTTCATAAATAACATGTAACTTTCAGGTGTGCATCATTAAAATCAATGTGTATATACATTAATTTCACTACGAAAAGTCCAATTATTTCTTTCACTATACAATTGTTCCCTTTAACTGTATTTACCCTCTTCCTCCCCCTTCCCTTCTATTAGCCACTGATTGTCTTAAAATCTGAAAGTTTGTTTTTGTTTTATTTTGTTCATTTGCTTCTATGATGGTTTCTTCTTCTGGTTTCTCTCTATGCCACTCATGAGCAAAATCATATGATTTGTTTTTCCTTGTCTGGTTTATTTCAACAAGCATTCACTAGGTCCATCCATATTGCTACCCTTGCAGAATTTAGAATTCTCTACTTGGAGATGTACATACAGTTAGGGGGAAAGGTAAATAAAGAAAAAGTGTTCTGTTTTTGATTATCCTAATTGGGAATTTTAAGTAGATAATTAATATAGAACTTGACTTTCAACTTAAGAAATTACATAATCAAAAAAGGATGCCAAGGAAAGTAGGGAAAGGGGAATACTAAAAAAAATCTAATATGTATGTAAATATTATTACTCTATGAAATGAGGGTTATCTGAATACATCTGTTTGAAGCAGCAGTTCCTTTTCCTCTATTAAGTTCTATTTCTTTAGATAATAAAGCTATTAACCCCCTGTAGGTAAGGCAAAGCATTCAATTTTTACCAATGTGACTCATATTTGGAACAGTTACATTTAAAAATAGTAGCAGCAAATTCACTAAGCTGATGGCTTCCTGTCTTGCCGGTGCCTTTGCTCTACCCATGCATGCGGCCTATTGACTCATGAATCATTAAGTCCGCACCTCTGCCTCCCGCCCACCCCTCTGCTTCCCCAAACGCTCCCCCCCAGAGAGAACTTGGATTCTCTCTCAGAGCACACAGAACACCCCACTCCATATTCTCTATAGTACAACATAGCATTTCTAAAGATAAATAAGGACCAATTCCCCATCTTGGGCATATGTTATGAAGTGATGTAATGGCTCAGAATCTGAAAGTCTAACAATTCATGTACATACAATATAAGCATTTCCCTAGGAAATTCATAATGATATCACATTTTTGGTCTGTAAGACAAAAGGAGAAATGGATGTGATTTTTACAAGAGGTTGTTCCACAAATTCTATTTTGTAGCTGTTAGCCAATTAAAATAAGAACTTATAGGTAACACTCTCTGGGAATAAGCTTGAGGACCCTCAAAGTACATTTGAGGCCTCTTCAAACCTCAAAATTTGATGGGAGAGAATAAAATAAGAGCAATTCAATCAGTAGTCTAAAGAATGAAATTGCTTCTCTGCTGGCTAAACTTTAACTTCCTTGAAGTTGAGGGGGTTTCTACATTCAGTTGTTTTCCTCAGAGCCTAAGGAGGAACTTCTCATACTTCTTCCAGAGGGTGTCTGGGTAGGGAGGATTACAGGGAGTGAGAAAGAAAGTCATTTTTCCTTACCATCTTTGCCCTCAAGTTCCCTCACCTGGTCAAATGTCCAGTAGTTGTAACAAGTGAAAAACAGGTGCCATTTTCCTGCCAGGCTTGCTGACTATAATCTCTACCTTCTGTAGCAACAACAGCATTTAACTGTTTTGGGCACTTAGCTTGAGATAACCATGTACTATAAACGCTACCTACATTGTTTCTGATCTTCACATCAGTCCCAAGAGGTAGATAATATTTTCATTTTACAGATGAAAACAACAAGGCTCAGAAAGATTAAGAATTGTGCTTCCAGCCACACAGAACAGAGACTGGAACTCTATTCTGACTCCAATTCTCAGGCTCCTTCAATTGTCCCACATTCCCTCTCTGAGCCCCTGGCCCACCTCAGCTTTGCAGTGGGAAGGACACTTCAGGAAAGGCTACTTTGCAAGTCTGACAGACTCCTGCCTAGTGGGGTTTTCCAAATCACTGAGAAACCCAGGAGACATAAGGGCTGAAACTTCTACAGGGAGGCTTCTTTACTCTTCCAACCCCACCTACCTCCTCCCGGGCCCTGAGCTCCCACTATCCTCCTGCCCTACCAATTATGAAACTGCTATTGTACCTATCTCAGAGCTGTGCTGATAGACCACTGTTCAAGCATGAGGTGCCATTATCTTTATGGTCCTTTAAAATGTCCATTGCCTGAGTAATAGAAACTGCACGTGACAGTGGAAGATAGGACTCTATGTCTCTGAGGGAACATATTTACATTGCTATGTTGCCTTCCCATAGTAAAAGGAATTTGAAACAACTCTAAGATTGAGAGGGGAAAGCAGCAATTCCCTTAATAGGTATGGTAGGCAGAGTAAGGGCTCCCCAAAGATGTCCATGTTCTTTTTCCTGGAATTGTGAATTGCAACCTCACACGGCAAAGGGACTTAGCAGATACGATTAAATTAAGGATTTTGCAATGCAGGAGATTTTCCTGGATTATCTGGTGGACTGATGAGGGTCCTTACAAAGGAAAGAAGGAGGCAGGAGACCCAAAGAAGGAGATATGACAACAGAAGTGGAGGTTAGAGCAGTGGGATTGCTGTCTGGGAGCCAAGAGCCAAGGAATGCAGGAAGCCTCTAGAAGCTGGAAAAAGCAAGGAAGCCATGCTGTGCCAGAGCCCCCAGAGGTAATAAAATCTGCCAACACAATTTTAGCCCGGTGAGACCCGTTTCAGACTTCTGACCTCCAGAACTGTAAGATAATAAATTTGTGTTGTTTAAGACACCAAGGTAGTGTGCTTAGGTACAGTAGCAGTGGGAGAGAACACAATGGGATACTCTGTACCCCCTGCCAGTCATATGCAACTGCCCAAGAAGAGTCCTGCTCTGTTCTAACTAGTGGCCCTGTCATTTAAACTTTTCTTACAAAACAAGAAACATCGAGGCATATTGTATCTGATGTACCATTTTCTTATTGCCTTTTTTCACAAGAGGCTTTTGAACAAAAACTTACATGATCCTGTTTCATATCGATGAGATCTTTATAGATTAAAAGCATTTTGGTGGACATCACCACCAGAGGCCCCTGCACATTCCTTACTTATTCTGAGGACAAATAAATACACATCAGTGATAATATAACCAAGAGATATCAAATGTCCACTTGTTGGCTGTGTTTTCCCAAACAAGGCATCCCCTGTCACCACTGGGAAACTCCCCCAGGTTTCCTGAGTCAGCTGTTACCAGAGGAACTGTTAATGCACAGGAACTGAGGTGGAAAATGTCAATGGCTCTCAGTCAGGCCTTGAAGGAAATCGTGCAGCTAATTCCTTGCTCTTAATGCATGTTCCTCCAATGCTGACCTAGTCTGTGGGCATAGAAGGTTAATGACCCTGAGTTAGGACACCATTAGAGAGTGGGGCAAAGAGCATCTTAACTTTGTTTTCAGCTGAAAACTTTGGAAACTGCCTTGCTGATTAAAGGCATCCACTCTCTAAAAGCCAGCCAGGAGGACAATGATTTAATTACCCCTCCTACTGATGCTGGTGGGAACCCAAAGCAGTCATTTCCTGGTAGAAACTTTTACCACAAAACAAATTCAATTGATTCCTGCACACTCCTTTCATCCTCAGTGGAAATCAGAAAGAGAAAACCAGTTCTAGTTGGTTAAACCAAAGACCCCCCAGGAGGACTTCAATATGCTAACACTCCTGGGTCCAGAAGGTTCCAGGTCCCAATAAATCCCACATGGCTTAGTGTCACATGTTAGGCCACTTCTGGAGTCTTGCAGCTCTCTGTACTCTGGTCTGTCTCCTCCATGCACATTGAGGGTCCCCTTCATTGATTAAAGGCCACTGCTCTGCTTAATGGGGTTTATACAATGGCCACATTTCTGCTAAATCCTGAATAAGACATTCCTGTTTAAGCATTAGAAATCATCCTACTAATTTGCTAATAGTTGTCAGAAGTTCACAATTTAGCATCAAATTAGTCAGTCAAACTACCAGAAGGAGATTTGGAAAGATTTTGGTGTTTCCATTTTACTGTCAGGGCTAGAAATCTGTGTCCCTTTTATATATTCTCTGAGCTCCTTTGGTACAATGGTACTTAAAGTTAACTACACTAGACTAAGCCTAGGTCAGTAGCCTAGACTGTAATCTCAGTGGTTTCCAGATTATTCAGTTTGGGATTATTCACATTCCTTTTACTTTGTCAGTAAGAAGACGGAAAGATGAACTTGAAGGAAAACTGAACTCTGAGGTAGACATTCTGGGAGATGTCTCATTGAATTTATAGGAAAACAGTGTCAGTTTGGGTCTTCTGATAAGCAGATGCTGGATTATTGGATAGTAACACCTGGAATGACTGGGAAAAAAACGAAAAGGAATGGACTGGAAGAAGAGAATCAGGCCCCAAGGCATAGCTGATAAATTCTAGGCCAACCCAACAGGGGTGGGCTGGGCTCAGAGGGATCCGTGCTGGACAGAAATGGGCAGCCCCCCCACTCCCCCTCGCTGTGTCCAGTCCCTGCTCCACACAGGAAGAGCCTGACCTCATCTCCATCTAAGTGACAGGTTCCAAAGGCACTGGACTGAGGCCATCACTTCTGTTCTTTCTTTTAACTTTATTTTTAAAAAAATTTAATAAGTTTTTATCGAGGTAACTTTGGTTTATAAGTTATTATGTAAGTTTCAGGAGTGGCCCCCCTCCAAGTGTCACACAGTTCTCCCAGGGACATTTTATCTCTGTCCCTTTAGATGTTTTTGATTGAGTCTGAGAATTAAACTGACATAAGACAGATTAACAGGAGAAAGGCATACACATTTATGTAAGTTTTACATGACAGGGGAGCTCTTACTAGGAGATGAAGTCCCACAGAATGCAGAAATCTATAAACTTTTATATCAGGTGGCACACAGAGAGGCGGTTGTGGAAAAGTGACTCAGCTCTCTGGGGAGGCTGAAGAGAGACAAGAATTATTTTAACAAAGTCTGTTTGTGTAGGATTCTGTTAGTCTTGACTTCTCATCCTGGATGATAAGATGCTATTTGGTGTCGGGAGGACATCTTCCACCAGGGCATTTTTATCTCCTGTTTTCAGGAAGAAGAGGGGTGATTACAATGTTCTTTGGTATCTACTGTTTTTCAGTTGCCTTTAGTTCTAAATAATCCTCACGTCAAAGTGGCATGTTTTGGGATGGCATAGTCTGCCACCCTCCATACGCCTATTTTATAAGACACTAATGCATGGAGATTTGAAGGAATTTGGCTAAGACCATATATCTGAATAACATTTATTTATTTCCATTATATCACACTACCTCTCTAACAAGACTGATGGGGAAATGCAGCCCAGGACTTCTAATAGAGTAGGCAAGATAGGTGAGAATCAGTACTGGGCACACAATAAGTGATTGAAAAAAGTAAATAAATGTATTTATTATTACTGCATCAATTGTGCTATTAAATAATACAGTGGGTTTCTAGAAACTTCAGTGCTGTATTATTTGAGGGAGTTCCTTATTCTAAACAAAATTTTTGATAAAAATAGAATTTCCATGTGATCCAGCAATTCCTCTTCTGGGTAGTATCCAAAGAGTAAAAAACACTAATTTAAAAAGATATATGATCCCCACAGCAGGAGCAGCTGCTTCAGGGGATATGACCAGAGTTCATTCTGCTTTGTCAAATTTGAGATGTGTATGAAATATAGATGCACAGGTCTGGAATTCAGAGTACAGGTCTGGAATGGCGATTTAAATGTAGGAATCACACACACATAGTTGGTATTTAAAGCAATGACACCCACTGAGAACATCTAGGATGAGTGAAGATGGCGAAAGAAGACCAAGATCTGAGCTCTGGAGTTCCCAACATCTATGGATCAGGGAGGTGAGAAGAAATCAGCAAAAGAGATTGAGAAGATGCATGGATGGAAAAACAATGAAAAGAGGGAGCATTTTAAGTGCTCTGCTGTGTTAAATGCTGGTGATGCAGGCAGGAAGATGAAAAGTGAGAAATAACCATTGGATTTAGAAATGCAGAGATCATTGGTGACTTTGAGAATAGCGTTAGTGAGTTTTGGAGATGAAACTGATAAAAGTGGAGTCTAGAGAAGTTAGAAACAGTGGACTTGTTCTTTTAAGGAATTTTCTTGTGAAGAGTACGAGAAAATAAGGGCAACATCGGAGGCAGAAGTAAGGGTAAGAGCATTTTTAAATACAGGACGTATGAAAGAAGGTCTGTTTGTATGTTGATGAAATTAGAGAAGAAAAAAAGGATGTAGGAGATGTAGGGAGAATTTCTAGTATGGTATTTTAAGCAAGAGAGAAGGCAAGGAATTGAGCTCACCTGTGGGGAGACTGAAAATGTGGGCAGATTCAAGATGCAGAATTATTTGGAGGGTTTAGGAAATGGACAGAAAGGAAGCCTTCTGAATTGTCAAGTCACTGTAATCTTTCTTCTATTATTTGGGGGCACTGTGCCTGTCTGATATAACTAAGCTGTAATTAATTGTCAGCTTTCTCTAAGGTCTTTGGTGATGAGGAGGACTAGATAGCATCAGTCATTTGTACCTGGGGAAGATAACCTCATAAAACCCAAACACAGTACACTTCCATGCAACTTTTACAGCTGCCACATCCCATCAACATCTCATAAGTGTGTGGTCAACCAGGCTACCAAGATTTTCTTTGCATAAGCATAACACTGAGGTGATGGGAATGAGACTGATAGACAAACATCAAAGAGGGAAGTGTCCCTAAAGCTTCAGAACTGAGAAGAGAAAAATACAGAGATGAGGCAGAAGAAAGAGCATGATGGAGCTGAGTGTCTAGCCACATAGATGAATGGTGCCAAAGTGGGGAGGTTCAAAAAAGAAAGTGGATGATCTGTCTATTTAAAAATTCTGCTTAGAAAATAAAATGAAAACAAACAAACAAACAAACAAATCCTATTTGGAGAAATCCTCATTCCCATTCTGCACCCATCACTAAATTAGTTTATTATTTAGTTATGATGTCAACTGGTAAATTATGAGGTTGGCAAAGATGGGGCATAAGATGATTCGGCTCTCTGCAGGCTCAAGGAGCTGCCTTCACACCCAGAACTGGAGAATAGAGAGCTCGGGAGGATTAAAAGGCAGTAAGAGAGAGCACAATGTGAAAAGGGGGTGGGGGAGGAAGACCGCACAACTGTCTGAAAGGGGACCACCCTCTGTGCTCGCTTACTTCTTTCTTTGCAGTGCTCTATACTGCTCCCTGAGGAGGTGTCCAGGGCATGGTGAGAAGATACAAGTTGGTTTCGTGGGTTGGTAATTTGACATGATTTCCTAATACTCCAGAGGTTATAGTTCATCCCTTTATTTTGACAAAGGCCCTGAGTGCTGTAACTTCCTCAAACAGTACAGAAATGTACAAACTATTATACAGAAATTGAAGTCAATAGCAGTTAGGTAGAACACAAAACTACAAAGATTAAATTACATTAAAAATTAAATAGACATTTAATTAAAAACATTAATTCTGGGCCTCCCCAGTTGCCGAGGTGTTAAATCTCAGCACCATCACCACTGTGGCCTGAGTTTGACCCTGGCCAGGAAGGTCACCCACACATGGCACAGCAGACCTCGCCTGTCTCACTCCCCACTCTGTCTATAGCGAATCCTCTCACCCCCTACTCCTCTGGCCTACACACCAGTTCTTCTACACACACACACATAAAATTCTAATGTTTTAAAAAATCATTACTTCTAATGTTCAAGTATAAGCAACAAATTGGTCTAGCTAAATCTGACAAAGAATAAACACCCACATCATTTATTACTTTTGATGAATGAAATTTGTTGAGATCGATTGCAGAAGTGATCTGTCACCTTATATAAGACTTAAGAGCAGTATCTTCCTACCATTTGTCCCTATCATAGCTAACAAAATTATTCTCAATGATTGCTATTAGCAAACTTTTTAAGAGTGTGTGTGTGTGTGTGTGTGCGTGTGTGTGTGTGTGTGTGTGTGTATTTAAAGCTGTGAGAGTTGAACAGTAAGATTAAAGAGTACCACAAAACAGTGATAATTGCATTTGATTTGCAAACTTCTTTTCAAATGACTTAAAAAGGAAGTAAAAATTGCAATAATGTAAAGGACATAAACTAAATTTTAAAATACAGTAAAAAAAAAAAAAACAAAAAAAGGAAGTAAAAACTAGTAAGAATAAGAATTCAAATTCACCATACTTTAAAAACCCTAGTAGTCAATTTTTGACTCTAGTAGTCAAATTGAGATTACACTGGTTTATAGCACTGTACGTGATTCAGAGACATAGGATCATGCCTCAGATGCGTGTTGCCACACCCACACCACCACCACACACCACATACCACCAAGGCACCCATAGTCCCCTGTGACCCCCTCCTCACTTTGCTTTCCCCCTCCTTTTTTGTTAACCTCAATTCCACAGTAACATTTCTAGGGTTTGTTATGGGATTGGATTTGTCTGACCCTTTCATTTTTTTTCTATAGTCCACATATAAGTGAAATCATCTAGTATTCATCTTTCTCCTTTTGATTTTTTTCACTTAACACCATCTACATTGCTGCAAATGGAAAGTGCACGTCTCTTCCTATAGCAGAGTAGTATTCTATTGTGTATATACACCACATCCTCCTAATGCACTCATCTTTCCTTTGGCACTTAGGGTGCTTCCATAACTTTGTTATTGTAAATAGTGCTGCAATGAACATAGGAATACATGTATCTCTTCAAATTAGTGATTCCGTATTCTTCAGGTATACACCTAGGAACCAAATTGCTGAACCATATGGTAGATCTAACTTTAATACTTTGAGAAAGCTCCATACTGTTTTTCATATGGGTTGAACAAGTCTACTTTCCCACCAACAGTGTGCACGGCTTCTTATTTCTCCACACCATTGCCAACGCTCGTTTCCGGTCTTTTTGAGATGGATCACTCTCACAGGTGTGAGATGGTATCTCTGTGGTTTTGATTTGCATTTCCCTGGTGATAAGTGATGACAAGTCATTTTCATGTGCCTGTTGGCCATCTGCATGTCTTCTTTGGAGAAGTGCCTATTTAGTTCTGCTCATTTTTTGGTTAGGCTGTTTATTTTCTTTTTGTTGAATTGTATGAGTTGTTTCTAGATCTTACTATCAGTCCCTTGTCAGATGTATGGTGTGCAAATATTTTCTCCCATTCAGTAGGGTGTCTTTTCATTTTAATAATATTTTGCTGTGCAGAAGTATTTTAGTTTGATGTGGTCTGTTTGCTTATATTCACTTTTGTTGCTCCTACAGTTGGAGACAAGTACACAAAAACATCATTGAAGTCTTCTTGGAGTGTTTTGCCTGTTTCCTTCAGTGTATTTTATCATTTTGGGTCTTACATCCATGTCTTTAATTCATTTTAATTTTGGTATAAAGTGTGAGATGGTGATGTAGTTTCATTCTTTTGCATATGGCTGTGACTGACCAGTTTTCCCAAAGCTATTTGCTGAAGAGACTCTCCTTTCCTCAATATATACTCTTGATTTTGTCATAGATTAACTATTCATGTGCGTGCAGGGTTATTTCCAGACTCTCAATTCTACTCCTTTAGTCTATCAGTCTGTTTTGATTACTACAACTTTGTGGTATAGTTTGAAGACAGTAGGATATAACCTGAGAGTAGGATATAGCCATGCTTCCTCTTTTTTGTCAGAATTGCCTTGGTTATTTGGGGTTGTGTTTCCATATGAATTCCAGTAATGTTTGTTCCATTTTTTTTGAAGAATGTAATCAGATCTTTGATAGGGATTGCATTGAGTCCATATATTGCTTTGGGTAAAATAGTCACTTTAACAATCTTAACTCTTGCAGCCCATAAACAGGAAACACCTTTCCATTTCTTGGCATGTCTTCTATGTCTTTAAATGACATCTTACAGTTATCATTGTATATGTCCTTCACTTCCTTTATTAAGTTTTCTATAATAGTTAACTCTTAATTAAGGATAGCATTGATCTTTTTAAAACTTCTGCTATTTTTATACACATAATACATAGGTATTTGAAAATATAGACTTAAAAATTACTTATAACCTCACCCTATAGAGAGAGTGTTAGTATTTTGGTGTCATTCTTTTCAGAGTGTTTCTTTTACAGTAATGGCAAGGAAATTAAAGTGGCAGAGATGAAATCAAATGTTGAGCTATTTTGAGAAATCTTTTGTGGAATTTTAAAGGTATATATAAGTAATTGACAATTCTAAATTGTTTTCAAGTAACTGACAAATCTAAAAATTTGCAGAAGAAATAATAAAAACCAGAAGATAAGGAAAATATCATAATGAGTGGGGGTGTAAGTGTGTAAGGTCTGAATGTACAGTTGGCTAGTGCTTCTCAAGTCATGAGTGGTGATACATTTGTTAGTCACAAAATCAATTTAGTGGCCTTGACCAGTATTAAAAAAGAAGAGGAAGAGGATGTGGCGGTGGTCGTGGTGGAGGAGAAGAAAGGTGGGGGGGAAGGAATGAAATTGGAAGTATCAGCATATAATTTTGAAACTTTTATTTCAAGTGTATGTGCGGTGTATGTGCCAAGTTGCAGTGTATAATGCACTTCCTAATCTGAGTTGTGGTAAAAAATATATATGATTGCTACTGTAGTAGACAGAAACTTAAGTTCCCAGAGAGGAGACTAATCAGCAACTAGGGAATGGATTCCACCTACAGATGATAATACTCTTCCATCCAAAGGGGAATAAGAAAGAAGAAAATCACCGCATCTGATTAGAACCTTATGCTCTGACGCCAAGCTAATACCCTTAGGCTAATGGAGACAGACTGACCTGTTGACCTGCTGGGTACAACATTAATACTTTAGATGCTCATCAGCCATCCTCATAAAAGAACTTCCCTCTTTCCAGAATGTTTCTGATACTTCAATTCTCCAGGAGCAGTTAAAGGATTATGCTTCTTCTGGCTGGTGTGCCTGTGCCTTCAGCCTTGACTGAAAACTCCCTAGTGGCTAGTGGCTGGATGGGCCATCCCCCTGGGCCAACCCCTGAATCAGTAGTTTTCAGTTAAATTAAATTCCATGAAGAATGACAATGCTGGGCACAGAGACCACTGCCAATATATGGAACAAAAACCAGCATGCTAGTAAAATGCCCAAGGCAATAGTGAGTTGTGCTCTCTGAGTGAGTTGTGCGAATACAGCCATCAAACACAGAAACAGGTTTGCTAGAGGGCAGAGGTTAGGGTGTGAGTCATTGAGTCCTGAAGACCTCAGGCCATTAGCAATTGTTAAATGTCACCCTGCCAATTATTACTAATGGATGACCCTGGCCCCTGAGTCCTGTAGTGAAAACTAGCCATGTGTCAGCATCATGATGTCTGAGAGTATCATGTGCTGGACACAGCAAGAGGATTGGTGTGCCGGCCCAGGTGAGAAGAACAGGATGGTAGAGCAGACACGCAAAATCAAGAAATTATGCTGGTTAACAAATTTTTACAAAAGTCATGTTACTGAAATAAAATTAGTCACTTCCTATCAATTCGTATGTGCTCAACACGAATATGACAGTCAAGTTCTAATTTTGGCTCTAATTTTTTTTGTAATCTGTAATAAATTGATGTTTACATGATGAAATGCATGCCAATAGTAATAGGCCTATGATTAATAACTATAAAAAATCAAGTCATAGACTGCTTCTTAGATTTCTTCGCTTGTGTCTTGTACAGCTGTTCAGGAGCATCTCTGGGGAGTGTCCAGCAGTAGTCAGCCAGCATTGTAGTGGACCATTTCCCCTGGTATCTTTGTTCCATTGATGTGGTATCTTGATGAAAACATTTGCCATGTTCATCACTAACCATACCACAGTTTTCAGGGAAGAAATCCAGATGGGAATGAAGTGGATCTTTAGAGACATATAGCAGCCAAGTTTCAGATACTGCATCAGCATGTCTTCTACTAGTTCCTCATAGTTTTCTGCCCCAACATTCCCAAGAAAGTTTGTAGACACTAGGCGAAAAGCATTCCATGCTTGTTTCGCATTACCTTGCAGCAAGGTCATCTTTGAAGAGCTCTCGAATCTGAGGACTCACAAAAACTCCCTCTTTAATCTTTGCTTCTCTGAGTCGAGGAAATTTTTCATGCAGGTATCGGAAAGCTGGCGAGATCTGGTCCATGGCTTTCACGAAATTCTTCATCAAACCTGGTTTGATGTGAAGGGGTAGTAGTAGGATTTTGTGAGCCTCGACCAGAGCTGGGTGCTGGATATTCTTCTCTCCAACTGCTACATTTTGTCTGCGAGTCCATTCCTTCCGCAAGTAGTGCAATTCACTTGCTCGGCTATCCCACTCACATAAGAAACACATGTATTTTGTATATCCCTGCTGCAGTCCCATTAAAAGAGCAACTAGCCTCAAATCACTACAGGCATGCCAGCTGTACTTGTTATACTCAATGGAATTCAGTAGCTGCTTTAAGTTATCATATGTCTCTTTCATGTGGACAGCATGCGCTATTGGAATAGATAGAAGATGGTTCCCATTGTACAAAAGCACAGCCTTAAGACTCAGTTTCGAAGAGTCTAGAAATAGTCTCCATTTTTGTGGGTCATGGGTGATTTCTAAGGCATTCATGAGGACTTCAATATCAGAACAGAATACCAGAGTACTTTCTGTTCTGAAGAAAGGCTCCAACTGCTGGTGGCGCTTTCGATATAAAGTAATTGTGATATCTTCTTCTAGAAGATTCCATTGTTGGTCTTGATCCTAGCAATTCTGCCTTGTTCTTGGTTAAGTCCAAATCACGAACCAGGTCATTTAATTCTTCCTGTGTTAGTCTGTGTGGGGTTGATGATGCACCACAGTGAAAATCTGGATCACTGCATGCTGATGGAACAGGAGACGAACAGGTCGGCTCACCCTTGTCTTCATCAGATGAATCAAGAGAATATTCTGCTGGAGGTTCTGGAATAGGAAGTCCCTCACCATGTGGAAATGGTCTCAATGCAGACGGAATGTTTGGGTAGACTATTCTCGACTTCTTTTGCTTCATTATTCCTCCGGAAAGAGGAGGAACCAAGCAGAAGTAACAGTCTTTTATGTGGTTGCTTGCCTCTTTCCACACCATGGGGACTGCAAACTGCATTGATAGTCTTTTGCCATTTAACCATTGTGAAAGCTGTTTTGTACATGTAGCACAGCATAGATGCGGGGCCCAAGGCTTGGCTTAGTCACCAACCTCACATCCGAAGTAAAGATGATAAGCCTTCTTTTCTTGAGAAGTGATACTTTTCTTCTGGTTGGCAAATGTTACTTCCCCACAAACAGAGCAAAAATTGTCCACACTATTAAAGCACTTCCGAGGCATGACTATTCTGTATTGTACCTAAATGGATAAAATAACAGTTCTGTGGAACAGTAGCTTAAACTGTCTCGCACAAATTCTGAAATATTTTCAATGCTCAACCTTTCCAGCAGGGCTTTAACTAGTGCACTGCTGACGTCAGCTTACTTCAGCAGCCACCTGGCAGGAGTATTGCATTGCATTAGAAAATGATGCAATCAACTCTGGATGATGTGTGCATGATGGTATTCTGCAATGCGATACAATATTACATCATTCTAGGCTGATTTAGGATGTTGTTGCAGTCCTGGATAAATTTACACGGTGAAACATATAAAATGAATTATATGAAATATCTTCAAAACGGGAGCTAATATAAAATTTTCAGGGTTATATGCATGTTCAGCACACCAACATACTACAGATTAGGGCCTTTTTAAGTCAGTAACGATCTCAATGTTGACCAGTGTTATCACTGCAATGTCGGTGAGCTCAGGTTTGGTCTTTAAGTCGTCTATTAAAAAAGAAATGGCAAATGCAGTGTTATTGTCGTCATACTATTTCTTCATGTGAAAGTACCAGGAGGGAAAATGAGCCTCAGAAAGTGTGCACATGTGTTATTAGGCATATAAGGGGTATAAAAGAAAAGAAATATATCTGATTAGAGAGATTGCACATGATTTCAAACACCTAAAGAAAAAGTGGTAACAACATCGTCCTAATTTGTTTATTTTCTACATGGGGTAACCACAGGGAGGATGCATCTTTCAGCCCAAATCCTCTGTCTCCACTTCTCTCTAAGTAGGCACATAGGTCTCAGTCCTCCACAGCACCTCTACTTGGGGAGTAACTGAAATCATGGAAGCATCCAGTCTTTTTTCCCCTTGGATCAAAGGTACTCCAGAGAGGCTGAGTCTAGAGAGGCTGGGGATTTTAAAATGTAAATGACTAGCTTTCTCTGCAGACTCTTTCCTTCCCTCACTCCCCTTCTCTCTCATGTATCTCTTTCCTAAGAAGCACAGTCAGAAGAGGGCTGGAGATTTGCTACTGGTTATGCTCTACTTCTGACTGGGTCCCTGCTTGTACTTAATGGGTAGAGAATTTGAGAGATGGGGGAAAATTCCAACCAAACAGGTGCACTGAAGGTCACAGTGATGCTCAGTAAATGTTCATTCCTATGGTGATGTAAAGTTTTGCATATAAGGAATGTAAACTTTTTCTTTTTCAGTGGTGATTTTTAGTTTTTAATTAGCAAAATTTTTTAGTGATGATTTTGGTTGTCTGATACTCAAATCTCCTCTCCTTCTAAGACAAGATTTCTTTTCTCTCACTTCTTGATGAGGTGATCTAGTCTTGGCTTTCTGGGAGCCCTGACCTACAGCTGTCTGACAAGTCTCTGGACACCTAAGTAGCTGCCCTATTGCTCCACCTCGCACACATCACTCTGATATGAGAACATAAAGCCAGGAACCCCAATGTCCCAGCCCCCATGAAAGGGAGTGCTGGGCCTCGAGACAGCAGTGCCTGTGGCCGAAATGCACACCCAGCATCTTGTCTGCAAGAGCTTGAGTGCTCTGAAGTCACTTGGGTCTTATGATGCCTTTGTTCTGTAAGAGGATCACTATGAGGTCAAATGACTTGCCCTGTTATCACTCAGCAACTCAGCAGCTACGCCAAAAATAGAATTCTGCCAAGTCTCCCCGCTCCTTGGTAGAAACTGAAAATACTGCAAATCACTGGAGCAAGAAAAAGAGGCCTGCCCTCGATAAGATACAAATGTTCATCTGGCCCCTGAGTCTATAAGGGTCCTTGCAACTTGGGCTATAGCATAATCCTCCCCTTACCCAACTCAACTCTGGAAGTGATCCAAGGAAGGCACTGCCCACCAAGCAGCTGGCTGAGCAGGCTGGTGTGTTTGCTATCAGAGAGCAGTGTGTTCAGAGAGGGTCATCTACAAACTGCCTGGCCCCTGCTGGCAGGGGCCGAGCTCCCCAAGGCACACACTCAGATTGTAGGAAGAAGATGAGAAAGGCTTGCTCTGCAATTCTGCCCACTTGCTGGCCTCGGAGCCAGAGCAGGGTTATCAATTGTTCTAAAATAATGATCAACGATGTAAAAAAATAAAAATAAATTTAATTAAAACAAAAACAAAGTGGTAGAATACAATGGAGGCTGAGACTGTAGTAGGACGACCCAAGTTCAAATCCCAGCTCTTGCATTTGCTATTACTTATTACCTGTGGGACATGGGACAATTAACATCATTACTTTCTGCCTCAGTTTAGTTTCTTCTCCTCTAAAACATGGATAATAACATCTATCTCACAAGGTCCTTCATTAGGATTAAATGAGCGAACATGAGTAAAGTACTTAGCACCTGGTATGTAATAAATATGTAACTGTTCATTCACTTGCATCTACTTAAAGAGCTATGGGTGATCATTAAAAACGATGGTTACACACTGAGATAGGCGGGTAAATATTTAATAACTGCCTTACCAGAAATATCCTCTGATTTGTAATGTTTGCTTATTTCCATCGTTTAAATATTCCCATCAAGGCTGATTCCCAGAACAGAGTTAAGAAGAGCTCACAGTCAGCCATCAAGTGCTGGCACTCCACTAGTTATGAAGCCCAGGTTATAACATGAAATATTCTATGATATATTACATGAAAAAGTAAGAATAAAATTTGAATACAAAATGATCACCAACTATGTAAAAACCAAATCTGTACATAGAAAAAACTGCAAGGAGATACACTAAATATGCATCATGCTAAAAGAGATAGTGATGTAGCTAATTCTTTTATGTATTTTCTTGTTTTTCTTAAGGTGCTTATATTCATTTTATAGTGAAAAGCAAGTAATTATCTAACACACAAAAAAAACTTTTTCAAACATAAAGAATAGTATAATTTACTCTATATACTCATTAACCAACAATTATCAACATTTTGCCAATCTTTTCTCATTTTAACCGAGTGAAATTTCTTTCATTCTATTTATCTCAGAGATCATGCATTTTGCCTGAAATACTCAAATATATAGGACATTAAAAAAACGCTATACCATTACCACTTCTAATAATAAGTCATCAATACCACCTATTCCTCAGTGTATATTCAAATTTCCCCATTTTAAAGTTTGTCTCCTTGAATCAGGTTTTAAACATGGCACTGGGTTGTTACTCCCTTAAGTGATTTGAATTCCGTAACAATTATCCTTTCTTTTAAGTCTTTCATCCCAGCAATTTATTAAAGAAGCTGAAAACTTGTCCTGTACAATGTTTCATCTTCTAAATTTAGCTAAATGCTTCCTACAGTTCCTCAAGGCCCTATCTTCCCATAAACTGCTGAGTGACTCAGACAAGAATCCTTCCTGGGTAGTGGTGTGGACTTCCTAATGCCTCACTGTGGTTCTGCTAGACCTAATTGGCCTGTTTGGCCACCATTTTTGTTACCTGCAGTTCTGCATTCCTGTAAAAGTTCAGTACTGTGCAGTCAATCAGTTATAGGAGCCCAACCTTACAAGGTACCTTTCAATTCAATCAAGAGCAATAAGCTTGCCCTCCCTGGGAAGGGTATGCATCACAAGGGTTGACCAGGAACACCCAGGGGGCTATTGACTGATGTATGACAAGGGACCCCAGAAGCTGATTAGTGGAATGCCTTGTTGATAAGATTGGAACCATGGCCAGCACGGGGAATGGTTTCGATTACACTTGGTCATCAAGCAGATAAGAATTAGCTGATCAGCAGACTCATGTCCCCCTGAAGCCCTAGATGACATAAACACCTTTTCAGTTTCACCCCTTTTTCTATTTGTCCTTCTACCCCACATAACTGATGCTGTATGAATATTCTATCAACAAAAAGGCAGGGTCTTGCTCATTCAGCAGCTTCCTGCATTGTGCAGCCTGCTCCAGGACTCCCGTTTCTTTATCAGTGTGGTGTTGCCCACGCAATACCTCGCAATACTTTCAGTGATGCTAAGATTGATGTGTGCATTTAGAAGTGTACACATTCTAAAAAATTATATAGGAGAATTCTCTAGGCAGAGGATAAGGCGACACAGCAGGCAGTAAAGAGGGTGGACCGCGGAGCCAGGCTACCTCGGTTCCCTCGCCGGTTCCTCCGCAGGCAGCTGTGAGACCAGCAGCCCAGACTGCAGCCCTTCCTGCCCGCTCTCCCTGTCTGTGATATGATGATAGTCACGGGAGGGTGCTGAAGGTTTTCTGAGATCATTCGTGTAAAGCTCTCAGCAGCGCCTGGCACATGCGAGCTCTTCAACAAATGCTGTCATCAAGTATTTTCCTTCCCCGAAACATTTGCACTTTTGCATGAACTAAACAGGGACTTATTTGGAAACAAGTTAGTGTTTTGGACTTAGCCCAGGGATCAGTCCTCTTTGGTTAGTTTTTCATTCTGAAGTCTTTGAGATCATGCCAATCTTGCCTCTACTTGCGCAGATAAGGTGGTTGGAATCCTTCCTACTCACCAGGATGAATGACTTCTCTTTCTGTTGTTGACTATATTCAGTACACTCCTCCCACAAACTCAAAATAAACCATTGGCAATCGAATATTTCAAATGCAAGGATGAAGCCAATCTAGAGAACTCAGGATAGATGTAGTTCAGCAATAGTCTACTCACTAGCTAGTTTGGGCTGAGAACTCCCAAAGGGTTATGACTTCACAGCTAAGGCAGCTTGGGTTACAAACAGGCCTAAATGGAGATAAATCAGAATTCAGGGATTGCTCCAACAACTCCCCACGGGGGAACTGACCAACCTCTGGGAATGCTTCTTAATGGGAAGCAAGATTCACTCTGCAAACAAGACAGGGAAGGAGGCCAGGTCCCAGCTTCCTCGCAGGCTCGGAGTCCCAGGAAGGGAAAGTGGAACGAATTGAGTGGGGGTGATCTCCCATGGCTTCTGTATCCTAAGAAAGGCATTTTTTTTCCTTCTGAAAGCTTATTTTGGTGATATCATAAACAAATCTTCATTTCTTTTTAACCCAACTTCAAATGTTCTTTTCATGTGGCAACTTGTCAAAAACACTTTTCTTTTTAAATTCTCACTCCTCCCAAACTCCCATAAAATTACTGATGTCAAAAAACCCTACAATAAAAGCAATCAGACTATTCTAAAATATTATCTGGCTGACAAGTTACATTCCATGTCTCTACACAATTTATAGTGATCAAGAAGGAGGAAGGTTTTGAGAACCGGGGTCATTCCTACTAAGAACATGGGTAAAGTTTACTGAGTAGCCAGCCATGTTGCTGCATTATTTCATGTGGTCTCACAGGAGGTCTGGTTTAGTACTGACATCAATCCATTTTACACGTGAGAAAACTGAGGAAGCACAATTGAAGAAACTTGCACAATTTTGTAGAGTGAGCAAGTGATAAAGCCACATTTCAGGCCAGAAGTGTCTGACTTGGGGCTGAACTGCCAGGCTGGAATGTGCATATCACTCTTCTCTTTTTGCCATGTCCACAGCTGGCAAGTGCCATGTATGACTGTTTGCATCCTTCCAAAATTCAAACCTTAAAATCCTAGTTCCCAAGGTGGTAGCATTAGATTGGGTTTATGGGAAGTGATTGAGTTATGAGGACAGAGTCCTCATGACTGGAGTGCATGCCCTTCTATATGAGAGCCCAGAGAACTCTCCCACCCCTTCTGCCATGTGACAACATAATGAGATTGCAGGATGCAACCTGGAAGGGGCTCGGTCCAGACCTTGCCCAAAATGGCGCCCGGCTCTCAGACTTCCAGCCTCCAGAGTGTGAGCAATGAGTTCCTGCTGCTGCTAAGCCACCCAATCTATGGCACCTTGCTACAGCAGCAGAGACAGTATACACAGTACGCGCGGGACCAAATCAAGCAAGAGTTTGGATCTCTGGTGGCCATGGCCCTCTCCAGTCCCCTGGTGTCAAAACCTGCTCCTCACTTGGCATTCATTTTTTCTATCATTTCATTTAACAATTATTTATAATTGAGTGGCTGCAAAGGGCCATGCCCCAACAAGGCACTGAGGACGGAGAGGCAATCAAAACCTAATGGGCGCCTGCGCATATGGAGCCTCCCTCACATGGGACACCAGCACAAGCGCAATCACTACATAAATGTGTTGAATTGTACCTGGGACAAGAGCTACAGGCAGAGGAATGAGCTGCTGCAAGAATGTGCAAGGGGAAAACTGCCCTGGTAAGGGAGGTGAGAGGGCTTTCATGAGTCAGTGACAGAGAGGTGAGATCTAAAGAGAGAGGCTAGAATTGAAGAGCACACACACAGGCCCCTGGTAAAACCTGGGCGAACCTGACTCCGCCGGAGATAAGCTGACTCGGAGATAAACTGACAGCAGTAAACAACTCCAGCAGATCCTCCCTCCGGCAGAAGAGACCCCTCTGCCCATGCACGCGCCAAAAATTCCAGCAGTAGCCTGACCCTATAAAGACCCGTGCACCCAATTTCGGACGCGATTCTCACTCTGCTACTGCCGATAGTCACCCCTCATAGAAGTCTGCTTGGGTCTGATACTCTTGGCCTCTTTTTTTCCTAACAAGAACAACGTGGGAGGAGGCCCTGTGACTTGGGGTGTGGCTGATCTTGGGACTGAAATTGATCAGTGGTGGGAGGAAGCCCAGCTGTGCTCAGGACATGCTTCCACTGAGAGCAGAAGGAGACTTTGAACCACTAAGTTTAGAGTCTCATCTTTAGAAGTTGCTCAGAGCCAGCAGCCATCATCTGTGTCTGTCTGGTGCCCAGGGACTATCAAGTAAGCACGTCTTTGAACATCAGCCTCCCTAGACTTCAACTGGCTGACTCCGGATGAGATAACCAGGCCCTGGCACCTTCCTGCCCTGCCTGTCAGTTCACTTCCTTTGGCCACTGGGGAATGACAATTCCAGGAAGATGAAGGGTCACAAGGTGGAGATAATAACTATGGAATTTGTGCAAGATAAAGATTACCTATACTTTTTTGCAAACAAATCAGCTCACAGTAAGGAATACTTTTAATGCACTCGGTTAACAAAATTCCACAGATTGTACCGTCCTATCTTTGCCTTTTCTGCCAGATAATATTATAAATTCTTTGTCTGAAGAATGTGATTACAAAGTTTTCTGGTACAAAGCTCCCTGCTGGCATTCAACAAGCATAAAAGAATAATGATTATGGTGACTCGCTTAAAATATAATACACTAAACATTGTTAGCAAAAAGACTTATTATAAGAGTCTTAGGGGATACAACTTTCCTTTTGGTCTTGGATATCATTTCCAAAGGAAAGCCATTTCTCTGCAAAGTTCTATGTATGTGCGTGCAGGGGCTATTCAGCCATTTATTGTTTATGCCTCTATATTAATCTGTCTGTTATGTTGCTGCATGGAATGATTCTGATGTGAATACTCACAGGCCCTTTCCACAGGCTCAAAGCACCTGATGATGATGCAGAGTTGCACCCAAGCAAAATAATACCCCAAGATGGACCCTTTACCCAAACTCATACATTCTTAGATCTTGACCCTAAGATAGGATATCATCGAGAGGTCTTCTGCACAATCCCTTATGTGTACAGAAGTGAACCTCAAATTATCTTTGAGAGTGGTCTGCATTTTTTTATTGAAAGCTGATTTGCACAAGGAGCAGGGGTAAGTCCAACCTGTAGCCTGTGTTAGATGAGACCACGTGAAACTGACCATCTCAGCCCTGTCAGGGAAGGAAAATGTCAGTTAAAAACAGGAAGGCTTGAATTTTATGTGGCAGTTGGTCTGGGCCAATGGGTGTCAGATACTTGGTTATGCATTATTCTGGGTATTTATGTAAGGGTATTTTTGGATGAGTTTAACATTTAAATAAGCAGAACGAGTAAATCAGGTTGTCTTCCCTAATATGAGTGGACCTCATCCCTCATTCCTCAATCTGTTGAAGGCTTGACAGGGTGACCCTCCTCTGAATAAGAAAGAATTCCTGCTGCCTGCTACCCTTTTAGCCTGGAACAGCATTCCCCCTATGCTCTGGAACTCACTGAAACAATGAATCTTCCTGGTCATTGGACTGGAACTACGTTATTGGCCTTTATGTTTGGTTTGAGACTCTTACCGAAATGACAAAGCAGAGAGCTAGTGAAAGATTCCTATGACAAAGCCCTGATATCCTCTCCAACTCAGCATGGATTAGCATTCAGCTCTGGCCAACATAATCATGAACAAATTTACAGGCAGGATTCTGAATAGCAGAAAAGTCGGAACTAGGGGGAAGGAAGGACCAGCGCACAGCAGAAGCTCCTGGAATCAATGGCATTGGCCTTAGCTGCCGAAGCTCCACCTGCCTTGGGTATTCCATTCAAGAACCCTGGCTCAGGTCAGTGTCTTGTACACTTGGAACAGTGACCCTGACCCGGCTTGAGTGAGCAGCTAGGAAGGTGCTGAGCCAGGAGCCACTGAAGTTCATATCCATTACAAATACTGTTCCAAAAAGATACAGGAGTCTAGATTTTTGCTCAAAATGCCTTCATAGACATCCATTCAAATGAGCTGTCCTATTTGACGTTGATGGATCCTAAACAAAGTTAAAGTTAGGCACCTCAAACTTACCTCAAGGAAGAAATGAAGAAGGGAAACTGACTCAAAAATTATTTTGAATACAGAGTACCTATCCAGTTAAATTATTGAAAACAATTGCTAACACATATGGTATATGTTCTTAGGAGATGTTTCATTTGGAGGACTTTATTATATAGAGAATTCTTTTTTTTTAAACATTTATTTATTTATTTATTTATGCATACAAGCTGGGGTGTAGGCCAGAGGTGAACAGTGGTTATAGGATTCACCAGAGACAGAGTGGGGAGCAGAACAGGCAGATCTACTGAAGTGCACTGCTGAGGGGAGCAGTGGACAAGGCAGGAGAGGTCTGCTGTGCCATGTGGGAAGCTCCATAGCCGGGTATTTAACTAGTGCTGCAGTGGCTGCGGATAGCTTCATAGTGCTGTGACTCAACCCATTGCGCCACCGGAGAGGCCCCATATAGATAATTCTTTTGGTATTTGAGTTTCCCAGGAAAACCCTATCTCTAAAGGGATAGATAGCTGCTAGAGCTGGAAAATAAAATCTGAATTTCCAAGAGACCATATCTGGAAACTGATATTAGAACTGGGGCTAAGGTAACTGAGGGAGAAGATAAGAATGATCATACCTTTATCGGACCCATTGTTTAATCTCTGGGGAAAATATGCACGTTGATAAAATCCCAACCACTTGGAACCCAGGTCAGGAAAAGGAGAGTCACATTATTGGCTCCCAGTCAGCTCATACATTAAAAGAAAATCATAGCTTCATCTTTGAAAATAATATCCCCACTGTTTGGATCATCTAAGCAACACCAAGAACGTGTTCATGTGTGTGAGCTACACACCAAGAAGGGCTTTGGAAACTAGAGGGATTCCAGGTAAAGAGCATCAGGAGACTGGAGAAAAGTTCTGGAAACCATGTTACACAAAGAACAACATAGAATAGAATCAGGATTTGGGAACCATGGAATTTAAATAGTAGAAGCATCTTCAGCCAGGGTAGCCACACATAGACAAGACAATAGACAAGTTCTCTTCTATGCCTGAGGGGAGATGATCCTTTTTATTATTTTTTAAATTAATTTTTTATGACATACCATTGCTCTTTTTATCATTTTCATATGAATTTGTTTGATTCCTGATTAGTATGGGGTCATGATATGTTTATTGCTTATTTTGCTCCTGTGAATTACCTGTCCATGCCTTTGATATATATGTGACACAGAGCTCCTAAAACCCTTGGAATTTCCTAAATGAAAGAGCAATAAATGTTCCTTTTATTATTCATAACAAGCCTTTCAACCACCCCTGAGTTTATGTTAATGAGGTGACTGTTGGAAAGCCCTTAAGGAAGGGGGCTGGTTGCCAGGGAAACCAACCTGATAATTAGAGTGTTGGAACTTTCAGCACTTCCCCTTACCTCTGGGGAGGGGAGAAAGGTAGGAGAGTCACTTAATCACCAATGGGCAATGACTTAAATTATCGTGCCTACAAAGTGAAACCTTCTAAACCCTAAAAACAGTAAGTTCAGAGAGCTTCACCATGTGAAGAGGTGGTGCCTCAATCTCCAAGGAGTCAGCAGCCTAGGACCCATCTGGACCTTACTGTATGAATCTCTTTATCTGGCTATTCATTCACATCCTGAAATATCCCTTGTAATGAACTGGTTTCCTAGTAAACTGTTGTTCCCACATGACGAGGCATCCCACATGCAAGGCAGACCTCTCCTGCCTTGCCCGCTGCTCCCCTCAGCAGTGTACTTCAGTCTATCTGCCTGTTCTGCTCTCCACTCTGTCTCTGGTGAACCTTCTTGAAAAAAAAAAAAAAAAGAATTGTCAGAAATGGGAGTACAGGAGACACATAGGTCTGTGTTCTTCCTAAGTCTCCCTTGCTCTTTTTTCTATTGAATTGAAATTTCTTACTGATTTGTGTAAGCTTTTTATTTACCATGGCTTGCCTTCATTTCTAGTTGCTATTAGATGCAAAGACTTAAACAGCAAATATTTCTGATAGTTCTGGAAGCTGGGATGTCTAAGATCAAGGTGCTGGCAGTTCTGGTGCCTGGTGAGAAGCCACTTCTTGGTTTACATTTTGCCATTTTCTCCTTGTATCCTCTTAGGGTGATTATGAGCAAGCGCCCATGTCTCTTCTTATTTGGGCATTAACCCCATCACAAGGGTTCCAAGCTTGTGAACTAAAAAATCCCACAAAAGTCCTACTCCTGCTACCATTATATTGGGCAGTTAAGATTTCAGTCTATGAACTTTGGGGGGACATAAACATGCAATTCATAACATTTTATGGCACATTTAGTCCATAACATGACTATTCATTCTCCTGTGGTTTTTCTAGAGTGTCATTTATCTTTTCAATTTAAATTAAAAAAAGATAATATACAGTACAAGATACAAAAGTCAAGATTATCCAGAAAAATAAACAGAAAGAAGACTCATTTCCGTCTTTATACGTTCACCTTATTCTTTCCCATCCCCTATAGCAAAACATTTTCCCTTTTTATCTTGCAAACATGAGCAAAAATGTCTTTTCTCTTTTTTTACATAAATTGTAGCAAATTAAAAATATTCTGATCTTAGATTTCTCCTTTACTATACACAGAGATATCCCAGTGCTCTCTCCTTAGCAGCACATGGGGATCTTCCTCATTCTGTTTCTCGCTGCGTGAAGGTGCTGTAGGTTATCCTGGACACTGGGTTGTTTGTAAGTATTTTATTATAAATGCTGACCCGAACAACTATTTACATGTTAATTTTGTATCTGTGCAGTGCATTTGTAGAACAGATTTCTGGAAATGAAATTCCTGGGTCAAAAGATTATCATTTGTCTTTTAACTTTGTTTTTCGTCATAAAGAAGTTTTAGATTTTTATGTTAATTTTCCCTATTAAATACTTTTGGTTTTTGTCACACATTCCTTGGGAAGACGTACCCAGACTCTAAATTCAGTCCATGAAGTTGTTCTCAAACTGCACGCGTGTTGAAAGGAACTGAGACCAGGAGGACTTGGGGAACGGGGAAGGCTGAGACACGGGACGGTGATTTTAAACAATATAGGAACAGAGAGAACAAAACAGCTCCCAGGAAAATAGAAGTGTTTTACTGAAATGTTGTGAGCTAGCCACCACCTAGAGTAAGATCTGGTTACAGGATAACTAGGGAACAGAAAAACCACCACAATGAAACTTCCCGACCTCCTGGTGCCTAACCAACAGTCCCGAACATTGGACAGCAGGAAGTCTGACAGGATACAGTAATGGACAGGGCTGGAGTAAGGGCGTCCCCCCCGTGGACCCCCTCCTGCTGTCAGGAGTGCTTTCCTTTTGCTTCAGTAAATCCACACTTGCTCTCATGATTGGTGTGGCGGCTGTTATTCTTCAACTGGTGTACACACCTGGACCCACAAGGATCCACTCTCCTAACAAGGTGTACCCATATACACGCACATATACACAGGCAGGTCTATGGCAGGCCTGTTCTCACACCTAGAAAATTAGGTTCTCTGAAATAAGACAGAAGACTGCAGGAGCCCAGTGTGTTGACAGAGTTCAGTTAATTCAACATCTGACTGCAAAGACCATACGGGAACTTTTTGGGGTGATGAAACTGTTCTTTATGGTAATAGAGCTGGTAGTTACATAACCACATCCAGTTGTCAAAATTCACTGAATGATATGCTTAAAAAGCATGAATTTTATTGTGAATATAAATTATTCCTCAATGAAACTGACTTTAAAAAATACATTAAAACAAAATTTAATTGTTTATGAAATTTAAAAAACAATGATCAAGAAGCAAAGACTAACACAAATTATTTTCTTTTAAATGTTTCTGGTAACTTTAATAAATGCTAAATGACTCAAATAGTTATCAGAAAACACACTAATTTAGATATCTATAATTATTTGTACTTTTTTTCTTCTTTTTACTCATGAAATTTTCAATTTCGTTAGGATAGTTTTTTTACTATAATGTCTTCCATCACTTGTTATATTTATACACTACCAGAGGCACAGCTGGAATTCAATAAATATTGGATGGAACCACACAAAACTACAACTTTTGTAGGTAAAAATAGTTAAAAACTAGCAATCATATGGTTTAATCTAATACTTATTGAATGGATAAACTTTCCCCCCATAAGGTATTTTTTTTCTAAAGAAGTGACAGAAACACACCACCGTCAGTATACTTGTGTTGTAATTAACTGTCAATATTATAAAACCTGTTTTTCAACATTTCTGACTTGATTTACCCAGAAGCTTTATAGATTAGAAGATACGTCCCACAATTCTTTTCTTATTAGTCATTTTCAACAGTTTCCAGGTTACTAGAGTTTTAGAAGTTTATCCCAACACAAACTCCTTGTCTCTAATGGCGGTAAAAGTCTATTTCCCCTCACCGTATCATGCCTGAAAACTGGATAGCTGGCCACTATGTTCTATGTTTTCTATGTTTTCTATTGAATTGTACAAGGAAGTAGTTAGCATTTATCATGAGCTGGGACGAGAGTAGTGGCTATCAGGTTATAAAAACGAATAAGGCACAACATATACCCTCTGAGAGCTAACAGCCCAATAGGAGAGTTACTATTTGACACAAATTTACATTTCTAGGCAGATAAAGGTGTTAAGTCCCATAAATGAAGCATAAAGTATTATAAGATATCCTTATGAGAAAAAAATAATTAGGTTTCTGTCTTACAAACAATATGAACTCCATACAATATGAAATCCTGCACCACGCCCAGGAGATCTAGAAAATCTATCTGAAGGAACCACCGACTGTTCAGTTCAGCTGGGAAGGGTCAGCCTGTATTGAGAACCTACAATGCTCCGAGCAGGTCTGGGGATGTTTGTTTTCAGAGAATTCAGACCACCAGTACGCCCATCTAGCTCACACTCATTCTCTTCGGTTTGCTCACATACCTACCTAAGCCCTACTGAACACTTGAGTTTGCTCAGAAATGTTGAACTTTTTAGGTTTGAAATTCATAATCTGTGGATGTCTGTGCAGGGTGGGGTGTATGCTGCAAACTTGACCATCGTTTGAGGGATCTGAACACTGGAGAAGGAGAGAGATGGCTCTAGCTTAGGAAAACCTTGGCAGAAAGAGGTTCAGGGACATTTGCTCTGATTCACAAGGAATTCAGTAAGTGACAAAGCTCATGATTCAGATCTGCAGTCAGCAGCTCTGCAGAGTGGGGATGGATGTTAGTCACTGTTTCATTTTCTTAATTTTAATTGGACAAAGAATAAATATTTTCAAGTAGTCAAAGTTCATGTCACTAGCTTTTTAAACAAAGGAACATCAGTCACTTTTTTGGTCTTCAGGATTTGTGATCACAATGCAGACTATTTTGACAACATATTCAAATAAATCAAAGTAACAGTAATCAAAGTAACATATTCAAATAAATCAAAGTAACAGTAAAGTATCAATACTGCATATTGATAAATATGCAGTATTGGATAGTCAATAAATTGATAAGAGCCTATTGGTAGGTTTTAAATCAATTTATTGGTTATCTAATACCACATATATTACTAAAGGGAAGTAATCCCCAAATTTGTCTGGTTCTTAGGATTACTTTTAGAACTTGTTGAAAATACAGATTCCCTAGAGATAATAAAACTCTCAGTCCCTGGCCCCTCCATGCTTGAATTTCTGATTTCCCAGACAGATAAGAGCTTGGGTGTGAAGGGCTGTGTGTCTTTTGGCTGCAGGCTTTCCTGTCTGCCCTCCTCCCTGTTCACTGATTGTGCTGAATGCTCGGCAGATTCCCACTAAGCAAACTGCCTAAATACTGTTCTTCACGCTCCTCCTTTTTCAGACACCAATGCCCAGACTACTTTCTAATAGGAGATGAGCTCCAAGAGTCACAGCAATAATTTAAACTATTGATTTCCTTCTCTGGTTGCCTTTTCCAAGAGGATACATTACAGTGATGCAAGGTGTGGAAGCTGTTTGTAGGAAACAGGTTGTAATAAATTATCAGCCCAGCTTGAGGTGCCATGTTGTGGGGAACCAGTCTCGTGGATGCCTGTGCTGGGTGGACCCCGTTTGGGGCTTTGGCTGGCACCAAATGGGCATATGCTCTGTTCACCACATTTAAAGCATATGGCTCAGACACTGTAAGTGACCAGGGAGGAAAATCGGTGAGAGGCGGGTTTGAGGTTTTTGCTCACTCATATCCTCCAACAGCATCCTTCAAAGCTGACTGAAATAATCAACTGTGGCACAAATACCTATTTCTGGCTATGTAAATTCATCTTCAATGTAAGTCCTTATCACCTCTTTACACCATGAAGTTGTCCCTGAACCCACCATGGAAAGAAATTCTGAGTCAGAGGACAACCTGGCAGAGAATTCTTCCCTAAGATCAGTCTCATGAGTTAGAGTAGAATGTTTGACTAATATCTGGTTCTTTTTCTATTCCAGGCATATGGAAGATACTGCACTCTCTGTACTCCCTGCAGTTGGGCTAGGTATGATGGCCAGTGTAATAGTGCACATCATTTTTATGCTATGAACACATAAGAAAATTGCATCAAAAATTGTTAACAAAACCCTATATTACACTTGATCTTAGCGAAAAGGCTGAGAAGCGATTCAACAAAACCCTATATTAATCTTAACATGTTTCCAATGGAAATGTTTTGTATGCTTTACTTGATGTTGCAATTTAATAAAAGAAATCTATGAAAAAATCAAATGATGCTTGAAAAAATGAATTATCTGTATGCAAAAATGAAAAGACAGATGTCTAATCTGTACTTCACACTATATATATAAAAACTCTAACTGAAAATGGATCATAGGGCCTCCCTGGTGGTGCAAGGGGTTAAGTCTCAGAGCTATGAAGCTATCCTCAGCCACCGCAACACCAGTTCGATCCCTGGCCAGGGAGCTTCCCACATGGTGCAGCAGACCTCTTCTGACTCGCCCACTGCTCCCCTCAGCAGTGTATTTCAGCAGATCTGCCCGTTCTGCTCCCCACTCTGTCTCTGGTGAATGCTCTCACTCTCTGCACCTCTGGCCTAGATCCCAACTCTTGTATGCATAAATAAATAAATCTTTTTTAAAAATTCTAATTAAAAAATGGATTATAGTCTTAGTAATAAAAAGGAAAACATTGATATACCTACAATATAGGTGAATCTCAAAATAATTCTACCAAGTGAAAGAAGACAGACTAAAAGAGTATATAATATTGATTCTATTTACATGAAATTCTAGAAAATACAAAATATTCTATAGTGACAGAAAGATGCTTAGTGGTTGCCTCTGAGGAGAGTGCAAAGAGATAGGAGGGAGGGAATAGAATGTGGAATGAGGAAACTTTTGAAGGGGATGGATATGTTTACTATCTTGAATATTATGAGAGTTTCATGAATATATGCAAGGACAAAATGCATCAAATTGCACATTTTAATTACATGGAGCTTATTTTCTGTCAATTATACTTCTATAATAGAGCTCTAACAAACAAGATGCTATCCCTGTTGAACCATTCAACTAATAGACTAGCTGTTTATTTCCAAATTTTTGATTATGGGAAAATGTCTAAGTAATTAAGCCAGAGTAAGTTATTTTTCTTGCATTTGAAGCTGGAAGCAAAGTTTATTGCTACATCAACTCAAGATCTTGGCTTATATAATAAAAACCACAGAAAATTAAACATGAGAATTAGTCATTCAAAGCTTCCCCTACTCCTCTAACCTTTCTCCTCTTTTTATTTATAGGGAAACCAAAAACCCAGAAAAGTGAAGGGACTTGCCAAAACCTATACAGCCAGATATGTTAGGACATATGGGATGAGAACCAGCGTCCCGGCACTTTCCAGGACCCATTCTGAGGTCTGCTGTTTCAATTTCTAATTTCTAAGTTTTATTTCCTTCAAACAACAAAGAGAAAAAATGCAGAGTGGAACTTAATGCTTATGAGTGGAATTACCTAGAGGAATAGTCGTATGTTTTATAAATGAGGCAACAGAGCCTTGAGGTTCAGAAGAGAAAGGTGATATTTTCTTCTGTAGCCACAAGGTAAACATCAAATGCAGGTCTCTTGAGGCAAGTAAAGGAAAATGACACCACTTGCCCTAAATAAGTTTCAGACATAGACTTACTTCCAGGAGTCAACATCTGCCTCTCCTAACTGCTCCTTGGGTCACACAGGCTTGCAAATAGCATCAGACATTTCATCCCCCATGTTTCCAAGGGTTTTTACGTGTTAGAAGTGAAGTGTAAAAATTCATTTTGTGTTAGTTGACATTTGAAAAATGACATGTCTTGTTTTTGGACTGTCAGACCAAAATTTGTTTTAGATTAGGCTTCCTCACAAAGAACTGAAAGTTTGTTTTAATTTTGAAATGTTCCCATTTTTAAGCAAAGGCCAAACAATGAAAAATCCTAGCTTAGGTACAGCAAGAAAACGAGTATTTCACTAAGTCTGGGGAGACCGAAAACCTTCCCGGATCCATATGTTATCAATATCCTGCATGTCAAACAAAAGAGGTGACTTTCATCCGTGTGATTATTTCACTTTATTTCTCGAGAGCATAGCACCAGCTCACTTACCTTATAGAACTTCCTAGCTGAGTCTGGTTTCTGTTATTCTCCCATTACAGGAAGAGTGACTCCAAAGCTAGGCCCACAAAGGATGTTGGAGAGTCACGGTGACTTGGAGGAAAGTTTCTGAAGTGCCTAAATTTTCTAATCTGTGAAGAAAGATGAAAGGAATTGAAATCACAGAGTGTTAATGACAACTTAAGAGGATACTGAATCTCCACGTGGTATTATTTTCCAGTCTTTCCTGTCCAAATTCTACTGGAATTGTCCATGATTACACTCTGTGGCTGACACTGGTATTTGCATACTGATAGCCACACCGGTTTCTTCCTCCATCAACAGAACCACAATATGGGTTAGAGTGGCAACATGCCCAGCAAAATTACTCCTCCACATTGCCTGGCTGCCAGAGATGCCCATGTGACATGCATCCAACCAAGAGACAGGAGCTAAGAATTTCTGGAAAGCTTTTTGCCTTGCCCTGCTGCACCACCTCCTCCATACTTTCTTCTTTTCTGTCTCACGGGATGCCATGTACAGGTGCAGAAGACACCTGGAGACATGAGGTAATAGCATGAGAAAGACAAGCCAGGAAGCCCTGCCTTCCTGAAATCCCTTAGCAGAATTTTAACAAGGCTTCCCAGGCATCTTAATCACAACATGCCACAAAGGGGAACTCACGATCTTTCCATTTCCACCTTTAGAATTTCCTGTTTTGGTAAATAGCAACACCACCCACACTGTTGCTATTGTCAGAAACTTGTAAGTTATCCTTGACCCACTCCCCTTACTACCAAGTCTCCTCAATTCTATCAACCAGATATTTCCTTAGAGTTGCCTTGTGTTCACTTTTTTTCCTTATTGTGGTAAAATACACATAATGCAAAATTTAACTATTTGAAAGAATAAATTCAGTGGCATTTAGTACATTGACAATGTTTGCAAATATCATCACTAGTTCTAGAATATCTTTACCACCCAAAAGAAAACCCCATACTCATTAAGCAATCCTTATTCTCTCCTACTGCTGGCTCCTGGCAACCATTTATCTGCTTTCTGTCTCAATGAAATTGTCTATTCTGGATATTTCGATAAATGAAATCAATGATTGTATGTCTGTTTTTTTTCTTTCATTTAACATGTTTTCCAGGTACACCCATTTGTAGCATGTATCAGTACCTCATTCCTTGTTATGACCAATTTATATTCCATGTGTCTCTATAGCACATTGTATTTATTCATCCACCATTTGAGGGACATTTAACTTGTTTCTGCCTTTTGGTTATTGTAAATAGATCTGCAATGAACATTTTGTTCAACTTTCTAACACCTGTTTTTAATTTGGGGGCTATTTCTCTAAGCGTGAGCTTAGCAGATCATAGGGGAATCTATGTTTAACTCCTTGAGGAACTGTCAAAATTTTCAACAGTGGCTGTACAATTTTACCTTCCCACCAGAAAGCTTCACCCACACCTGTTATTTTCTGTCTTGTTTTAATTACAGCCATGCTGTTGATTGTGAAGTGGTATCTCACTGGAGTTTTGATTTATAGTTCCCTCTTGAGCATCTTTTCAAGCATTTGTTGTATATTTGTCTTCTTTCTTTAGAAAAATGTCTATTAAAGTCCTTTGCGCATTTTTTCATTGGTTTGTTTGGTTTCTTCTTCAGCTCTGTGTGAATTCTTCATATATTATGGATATTTGAACTTTATCAGATATATGATTTGCAAATATTTTCTTCATTCTGTTTTTTTCACAATTTTGGTAGTATTCTTGGATGCACAGAAATTTTTTATTTTGGTGGAGTCCAACTTGCCTATGTTTTTCTTTTGCTGATTGTGCTTTGGTGTCCTGCAAGCCACACACAGAGCAGAATGAGATTTTAAATATTTCAATCTGATTATCACTCCCCTGCTTAACACCTTCAGTGGGTTCCCAATGGACTTAGGACAAAATCCAAGATCCTCTCCATGGACTATAAGGCACTGCATGCTTTGGTCCCTATTTTCTCTTTAGCCTCATTTTTCTACACTTTCTGTGTCTAGGCTCTCAAATGCCAGAATCTCTTCAATCCCAGGACCTTCTTCCCTGCTACTGCGCCTCCCTGGTTGGGTTGTTCCACCTCTTGTGTATTTCATTCCACCCTTCACTTTAAAGTGTCACCTTCCTTAACCCCCTGCCCCAAACTTGTTCCAGGGCTTGTGAGAGATGGATTTTTGCAAGTTGTTATGTTTAAAAAAAAAAAAAAAAACCTTGTTAGAAATTAAGTTGTATAAACACAAATTATATTAAAAATGTAATAAAAACTTAGAACTCATTAGATCCATAGATAAGTTATCTGTGATCATGAGGACATGTATATGCCATTAATACAATGCAATGGTCTGTCACTGCATGTATTGTTCCAACTCTGCCTTTGGTGACAGGAACAGCTGGAGAGCAGTCAAGATGGAAGTATTTGAGTAAAGGCCACAATCAGGGCTTTTTTTTCAAGGCCAGTATTAGCATTTTCCAGGACACATTACCAGCCAAATATCCAGTCATGTGCTGACATGGCACCCTGAACTTTTCTTTTCCATACTTCTCACACTGGTGATCTTCAAGTTCATTATTTGAACTAAATAGTGTGTTTAATGTCTGTGTTTCTCACAAGAATATTCATTCTATGAGGGAGGGACTGGGTTCCTTTTGTTCCGATGGATCTCTATCCCCCTGGCACTTACCACAGTTCTTGGCCCATGACAAATACCTAATAATGTTGTCATCAGATTGGCAGCAAGACCCAGGATGCAAACTCCAGCATTTTAAATATAGATAAATAGATGGCAGAGATTCATCTGGGGTATGATACTTTCTATTTCACTGACTGGGCTATCTAGAAGATTTAATTATGTTCAAATGGTTTACCAGGCTTAAACATTTCTTTGATCCCTGTTTAATTAGAAGCTCGCCAGTGACAGGCAAGGGCAGTTTGCACTTGGGTCTCTGCACAGGTACATCCCCTGCATATAGATTTTCCAATGTGGTTTGAGACTGCCGATCTCCAACCTGCACCTCCACCGTCACATGGTCTTCCGCCCTTGTATTTTCTCTTGAGGATGTCAGATATCTTAGATTAAGAGCTCACTTTACTGCAGTATGACCTATTCTTAATTACTTACATCTACAATGACCCCATTTTCAAATAAGGTCACAGTCTGAGGTACTGAGGGTTAGGGTTTCAACATACCTTTTCTTGGAGACACAATTCAACCCAGAACACCTTGCAGGTGACCCATTTCGTATAGAACATACCCAGTTTGTTATGACTAACTGGGTCCAGAGGGCTGAAGCTCCTCTAAGTAGCTTTAGTCTGTGAGACTCTTTAGTTCCTCTGGTTCCAGAACTTGCCCTCCCTGTCAGAAGACGGTGTCCCCAGAACCTCAAAATGACCCAAAGTCTAATTACAATCATTATGTTTTATTTTGTTTGAAGATTTAAATGCAGTAACCCACAGGTCATAAGAGCCAGGGATTAAAATTTAGCCTAAGGTCACAAAGTTTTTGCCTGGGAGACCTAAGAAGAGAAAACCAATATTTAAACTAACCCTATGTAAGAATTGAAACACCAGTGATCACTACCCTCAGGACACTCCTGTCGGGGGCACTAGGCCTAGTCTTTCAGCCATTCCTTCCGAGAAGCAGATTACATCTCTGCATCCTTCTGGGGACAAGTATTTCAGTAATCATTGGTATAGGCTTAATGATGGTAGAACTAGAAAGATCCAGAGATGTTATCTGCACTACACTTTTATTTTACAAAAACCAGAAGCCCAGGAAGGTGGACTCTCTCCTGGCTGGGTGCTCAGCCCACCGCTCTGATAGCAACTTGGCAGCATCACACCCATGTCTGTAATGACCTTCTTCTGTCTGGGTAAGCCTAAGATTCAAAACCCAAAACCCAAGAAGGACTATGGAAATTTCAAAACCTGAGGAAGGAAAGTGGATGGGGACACACACTCTCTGACGCCCAGTGAAGAACATTGCTATTATGACTACCTAATGAGAGGAGCATACCTTAAATATTCTATTTTCTTCTGGCCAATACAACCTATTAAGAATAGTTACCACTAGTGATTTTATGGGAGAACAAAACATGCCAGAGTATTAATGAGAAAGGTTTTACTGTTACAAGCAAATTATGATTTTCTTTACAATTAATTCTGCAATCCAATTTCATTTTAGAGACAATAGGAATTATACATTGTGAAATATGATCAGGAAAACTATCATACCCTGTGATAGTCCTCAGATCCCAGAGGCCAACACAGTACTCATTCTGGCTTCCTGTGAAGGTCACTGAATTGAAAGTGAGTGCCATCATTCGTATCCTGATTTTTTTTAAAGGCTCTGGAAATTTTCTGGTTAAATGTGGCAAATTAAATATTCATTTTTATCACCACTGTGTCCTGAAATCCCATTAAATTGCTGGTAAGGGAGGGGGTAAAGCCATCTACAAGTTTTAAGAGAGTGGAAATGGAAATAACTGACAAAATAAAAGAAAAAAAAAAACCTGGAAAACTGGAAAGAGAAGAACATACTTAACTGATTTATCATAACAAAGAAACAACCCTAAGCCAGTGGTAGGGGAAGCAAGATAGAAGCTAATTTGTTCTGCAGACCCCTTACAAGCCTCGGGAATCTAAAAGCAGGGGTATAGACTAGAATTGAAAACTGGAAGATCTACTGAATATATGGAAACATTGAGGCTCCCAGATTTGCTCACTGACTCAGATTTCTGCCTCTCCCCAGCCTTGGCAGGAAACTAGGGATTGACTGTGGGGCAACTGACCACTGATGCCATGGCCTAGGGAACCAAAGGCAGGGCTGAGACACTACGCGGATTTTGGTGAAGGATTAAAAATAACAAGGAGAGGTCCCAGCCTCTTTTTCTTGTTTCACTCTTCGCTCTCCCTCTTCAGACCGAATACCAGCAGCAAGGCGCATCAGATCCGTGTGAGATTAGAGGATTCTACTCTGGAGACACCGACCAGCTCAAGATGGACACTGACAAGTATTTGTTGGGGTGGCTGATGACCAATGACAAAAGGCTAGGTGTTGCCCCATTTCTCAACTGTAGTTCTCAAACCTGGTACACTCAATCACCATGGCAGCTCTGGCTTTCATGTCCCGGAATTCTGGTGGAATGATGAGAAATAGAGCAGAGTATTAGGAGTTTCTTGTTTCTCCAACTGATTTTCATGTACAGCCAAGACTGAGAAGCTCTAGTGAGACCTGCCAGTCCATAGCTTCTTATAAGTGCTTCAGTCTTGATCTTTTCAAAGCACCAACTTTTGTTTCTATTGATTTTCTCTCTTCTTTTTCATTTTCTATTTCATTGATTTCTCATCTTATTATGTCCTTTCTTCTGTTTATTTTGGGTTTAATTTGTCCTTTTTATACAGTTAAAGGTAGAAATATAACACATTGATTTTAGAGCTTTTTTCCAAAAGAATTTAATGCTGTAAATTTCCCTTAAGCACTACTAAAAAATTCATCCCACAAATGTTTATATGTGGGGTTTTCATTTCCATTCTGTTCAAAATAGTAATTTCTCCTGTGATTTCTTCTTTGATTTCTAGGTTATTTGGAAGCATATTGTTAATGTTGTATTGTTTTTAGGTAATTTGGAAGTTAGCTGCTTTTCAGATGTGTGATATCAAATATCTTAGTATTTGAGTTGCTATTTTCTTTTTGTAATGGTTTCTTTGGAGGTACAAAGTCTTTTTAGCTTAATAGTAGTCCCACTTATCTATTTTTGCTTTTGTTTCCCTTGTGTTGGGGTTGTACCCCCAAAGGTATCTTTGCAGTGGATGTTCTATAGTGTCTCCCTATGTCTTCTTTTAAGTATTTTATGGTCTCAGTGATTATATTCAAATCTTTAATCCATTTTGAATTAATTTTTAAAAATAGAGTTAAGTATAGATATAGCTTAATTTTTGGCATGTGGCTGTCCATATTTCCCAGCACCATTTGTTGAAGCATCTTTTCATTCCCCATTGTATGATCATGGCTCCTTTGTTAAGGATTATCTGTTCATAGTTGTATGGGTCTATACTTGGGCTTTCTATTCTATCCCATTGGTCTATTCTTCCATTTTTTGCCCAGTACCATGCTGCTTTGATTATAGTAGTTGTGTAGTATGGTTTAAAGTCACAGTATATGATACCTCCATTTTTCTTTTCTCTCAGAATTGCTTTGGCTATTCCAAACCTTTTGTATTTCCATACCAATTTTATAACTGTTCTATTTATTTGAAAGTCATTGGAATATATATTGGAACAAGGAAAATATCTTCAATAAATGATCATTTGGAAAACTGGGCAACCACATGCAAAAGAATAAAATTAGACCTTGATATAAACACCACACGCAGAAGAAATCTCCAAAGCAGATGAACAGTCAGGAATTAGAATGCCACAGCATCTCAGGAAGTTAGAAGACAATAGGCTGATCCCTCAGCTTTTGGGAGGACATAATTGTCACCCAGAATTTTGCACCCCAACAAACTATCAACCAAATATGAGGGAACAATGAAGATCTTTTCAAACATAGAAGGTAACAAAAATACTACCATCTATTCATTCTCTCTGATGAAACAACAGAGGATGTGTGCTCCATGAATCAGGGTGAAACCCCAGAGGAAGATACAATGTCCAGAAAATGGGGACTCTTAAGCAGGAGATTGTGGGAAGCCCCCAAACAATGCTGAAGGCAAGCTCCTGGGTCACCACTGTGCGACAGACCCAGAGGACCATCAGTGCAGGTCAGAGTGGGATGCAGTCAGGGAATTGTACTTGCTATGGCTATGTTGCAGTTTTATTTAGCGTGTTCTTTAGAATGATGAAGGCAAATATGAAAAAAATACATTGAAAATAGTTGCTAATGGGTGCTGGGAACTGGTGATCAGCAGGGCTTTGGGCAGGTAATATTTTTTTTTTTATTTTAACCCTTTGGGCAGATAATAATTTTTTTTTATTTTAACCCTATACTTCTATTTGATTTTTTAAAAATTTTATTTATATATTACTTTAATAAAGGTTTTTGAAACAATGGAAGGGAAAGAGGCCTAGAAATCAAAGTTCACAAACACTGAATCCACGTTGTGGCACAAATTCTTTGCTGACCTCCCACAAGAGGCCAGTATGACTGCTGAGCGATGTCAGGGCTT
Source organism: Scalopus aquaticus (assembly GCA_004024925.1). Lineage (NCBI taxonomy): Eukaryota > Metazoa > Chordata > Mammalia > Eulipotyphla > Talpidae > Scalopus > Scalopus aquaticus. The sequence goes on from PVIJ01008563.1 coordinate 43,751, forward strand.
GGGGTCCTCTCTCAGCAGGTCAGCTCAGGTCCAGGGCTTGGTCTTCCACGACTATAGATTCAGACATAATGTCAAAGAAGGCTAGACCCCCTGGAAACTGGAGTACTCTGCATGAATTTATAAAACTGAACCAGAAGGTCAATTTAGTGGTTTGCAGTGAGAAATATAACTGGTCTAGGCTGACTGGAAATTCATGTTGGCAAGTCTGCACAGTCTGATCTTAAGAGAAACATACCTGAGAGGCTAATTACATTCAGACCATTATTTGATAAAGAGGAATCAAAATGAAGGCTATTTTATAGTCTTTAGAAAATTTTAATCAGAGCCTTGAGGATCACTCTCCTTGGTTAGCAACTGAAGATCAGCAAACTTTTTCTGTCAAGGGCCAGATAGTCAATATTTTCAGCTTTGTGTCCATCTCTGGGGCGATGACTCAACCCAGAGTTGCCCAGCAGCTATAGATGGCATATAAACAAGGGGGTGTGGCTGCTCCAACACAACTTCACCTGGATAGCAGGCAGGCTGGAGCTTAGTCATGCTGCCCGCCAGGGTTCTGTCCCCAGACAGTCTGGGAGAACAGCAAATTTTCTTTCTGACTCTCCTTTCTCTGTCTTTATTTTGATCATCTTTTATTACATCTTTACACTCTGAGTCTAGAGAACTATTGATCTGACTTTTGTTCAAATGATGGCATCTGGGTAAAGTAGAGGGAAACACCTAAAAGTCAATAGCTAATCAGATTCCAAATTGGCCTGCATGAGAGACATTTGGGGAAATTGGCCTCACGGAGGAATAGGAGCCCTTTATTCCCATACCACTGAGGAATATAAATTCTTGTGTCTTTCAGAGAGCAGAAAGTCTTTCTTCCTCCCTCCTTCTCACCTTACATGTCTGGATTTTCAGTTATCATTGCTATAGTTCTTTGTCTTTGCCTAAAGGGGATACATATCTGCGAGATACACTGGAAGCATACTGAAATAAGCAGCCCTCCTTTGAAAAGTGTTGCGATGTTTGTGATCATGGGGAGGAGAAGGCATCAAGTGTGAGCTAGTGTTGAGCCAGCGCACACTGGAGCGCGGCCTCACAGAGAGAAATGATTTAGCCTCCTCTGGAGGGCAAGCCTCTCCCCCTCATGCCCCCTCCCCAGCGCGTACACAGTGAAGGTGTCTGTGCCAACACTAACAAGCTTGCTAGACTCTGCGTGGACCTCGTAATAGGGCAGAACGCTGTGTCTATATAATAAATGAAAGTACTTTCCTTATTCCCCCAGCGCCAGAGCCCCAAACTCAATGCCAAGCAAATTTTCAGAGGAAGGGCACAGGGCTAGATTGCTCAGTGGTAATTGCTCATTTTTCCTAATCCCCAGGAGCCCCCAGTATTGATTCTACAGACCTGCTTGCCTGGGATTTTATCCTGGGATTACCCAGGATATGCTTTTGAACCACTTACTCCTTTTCAGAAATTCATTTTATATTGATCCAGAGGACTGGCTTTTCACAGGCCTCTGGTCTCAGTGAGAGTTATAAATTTGAAGGGGATTTAGACCAAGTACTCATTAACAGACCAGGAGCCCTAGAAAAAATAAAATGTATTTTTTGGAGAAATATACATTTTAACCAGCGGGAAAGAGTGTGGCAGTTGTGAACAAATCAGGTAATGAGGATCAGTTCTATAGTGGTGAATGGAAAGCAGAATTATGGTGAAGACTGTATAGCATATAAGATGTTGGACTAGAACACTGTACACGCTGAGCATATGTAATGTTCTAACTCAGTGTTACTTACATGTACATTTTTTTTTTTAAAGAATCTCATAGGAAGTTTATTATGTATATTTTCAATTCCCACATTTTGGACTTGTTATAGTAAAACAAAATACCCTGATTGTTAGTATTGCCTCCAGTAAAATCATACTCATCAGTAAAAAGAAGATGTATTTTATGGCCACTGTATGCCAGACATTGTTCTAAGTGAAAACTGTGCTGTTAACAAAACGCTGTGCCTTATTCTAGTAGAACTTACATCATTTAGGGTTGGAAATGAGGGAAAACACAAAATAAATAAATCAAGTAGTGATTTTCTTTATCAGGAAATATAAATTAGGAGAGGGATCTAGAGCTGGGAGGGGTTGTTATGTTACATAGATGGCCAGGCAGCCCTTCTTGGATGGGTGACATTTGAGCAGAGACTTAAATACAGCGAGAAGAAACCATGTAGATACAGGGGGCAGAGTAGGCAGAGGAAAGAGCCACTGCAAATCCCCAAGGGCTGACTTTCATGAGGGTTTTAATTTATGAAGGTTTTTTAATTTATGAAGGCGACTAAGGGATGACACAGAGATGCTAATGCCATTGAAAAGGAGCATTTATAAATTACTGTTCCTAAAAGGATGGGGCCTGCCATTCCATGCGGGGCCACATGGGGAAGAGCCAGTTTGGTCAGATGGCAGGAGAGGAGCAAAGGGAAGGCAAGGTCCAGAGCCTTTATTGGGGAAGGAATAGGAAAGGTAAGGCAGGCAGAAGAAACATCTTAGTATTGGCTAGTTTGAAAAATGTTAGTGAGCTTTGGGCCATAGCAGTGGTTTCTGGGTGTCTGCTGCCTGGCCCTGAGCTGATTTAGGACAGAGGAAGCACCGGCTTCATGTGTGAGAGAGTCACATAAGCAGGTGGTTCAGAGCGTGGACATGTAAACAACATTGGGTGCTGGCTTGGCCCTGTGATTGACAGATACCAATGGACAAAAACAGAATCTAATAAAACATAACATGGTCATGTAGGATCTTATAGATAAGATTAAAATTCTTAGTGCATAAACTAGGTGCCTTTGGAAATGGCAGGAATACTTCCACTCACCACTGAACAGGCCACTAACTACAGTGGCTTAGTTAGGATTTCTACCCATTTCCTGATCCTTTCTAGTGTCTAGTCCTGTGAGGATTTGTGCAGCTCGTTATAAGTTTGATCTGACCTTGTATTATTCAGTATGTCTTGCTTTTTCTTTCAAGTCCTATTTTTATTTCTGTTCCAGGAAAATAGCAGAATTTTAAAACAAAGGACTTTCTAGAACTAGATGGATGATGGCTAAGATATCAGGGAGATACTCATTTCTATTTGTCATTAAGCTTCCATTTCTTGGAAGGATGTGTCATGAGAGTCTTATTCACATACAAGAACGATTTAAGGTTAATTCTGTGTGCTCACAGATGCTTTTTTAAAAAAAATTATGAGGTCATCTCATAGCTTGGCTGTCTGATCAACTGTCTTTTGTGTTCATTTGTTTTTACTGCAATTAAAAACTACAGCAATTGTTCAAACACAAAGAATTAAAACAACAAAAACTAATGTTTGAAGCTTGAAAAGGGAACATTTCACTTTCCATATACTGCATCTAGTTTACTTAACCTGTGGAGAGAAAAAAAAAAAGAAAGGAAGAAAACTACATTGGTGGGTGAAATTAAAAAAGATCCAAATACATGGAAAGAGAGTCCATGCCCACTGACCGGAATAATTAATATTATTGTCTATATGGCCCAAAGCAGTCTATAGACTCAGTGTAATCCCTACCAAAATTCCAATGGCATTTTTCAAAGAAATAGAAAAACAATTCTAAAATTTGTGCAAAAATACTGAAGAAGCTCAAATAGTCAAAAAATGTCGAGAATAAAACTGGATGCATCATGCTCTATATTGCAAAGCTTTAGTAACCAAAATAGTATAGAACTGGCATAAAAGCAGACCCATAAGTCAGTGAAACAGAATACAGAGCACAGAAATTAATCCATACATTATATGGTCAATTTACAGCAAAGAAGCCAAGAATATAAAAAAGGGAAAAGGACGAGAATGCTGGAAAACTGGACAGCCACATGCAAAAGAATGTAAGTGAACCACAATCATATGTCATACACAAAAACAAACTCAAAGGAATTAAAAGACTTGAACGTAACACCTGAAACCATAAGACTCCTAACAGAAAACATAGGTAGCAATTTCCTTGACATCAGTCATGGTGCTATTGTTTGGATTTGATACCAAAAGCAAAGAGCATCAAAGCAGAAACTAACAAGCTCAATTACATCAAACTAGAAAACTTCTCTATAGCATCAGAAATGATCAACAAAATGAAAAGACATCCTACTGAAGGGAACAAATTTCTGCAAATCATAAATCCAATAAGGGGTTAATATCCAAAATATCTAAAGAATTCATACAATTCAATAACAAAAAAAAAATCCAATTTAAAGATGGGCCAAGGATCTGAATAACATTTTTTTAAAAGGACATGATACATGATACATGAAAAGATACATGAAAACAGATACATGAAAAGGCGTTCAACATCACTAATCATCAGAAAACACAATCATTTAATGCAAATCAAAACCACAATGAGATACCCCCTCACATCTTTTAGAATGACTATTACTGAAAAGACAAGCAATAACAACAAGCATTGGCAAGGCTGTGGAGAAAGGGAACCTTGTGCATCATTAGTGGGAATATGCTTCTGGGCATTTATCTGAAAAAATTAAAAACACTGACTCAAAAAGATATCCCCACGTTCACTGCAGCACTATTAACAATGGCCAAGATATGGAAGCAACCTATAAGTGTCCCTCAGTAAATGAAATATCCAAAAAATTATCCCAAAAAAGTTATGTTGTATACATAAAATGGAATATTACCTGGTGATAAGAAAGGAATCCTGCCATTTGTGACAACATGGATAGATTTCTTTTGAAGGTAGAACAGTTGATTTTTTAAAAATATTCTGAAATAAATTCCAGTCTAAAATCTCATGCCCAGTTCAAATACTTTTTTCATTTAAGTCATACTGATTTTGACATTTTTTTAAATAGTAACTTATTCTTTTAATTATGGTAACATTAGGATTCTCTCCATCAGGTATTACCACTGTAGGGCACACACCACCGAATCACCCATAGTCCACCTATATAGTCCATTGTGCTCCCTCCCCTCTTTGTTCCTATCACACTCTATCCCTCTCTGCTTTGGATGCCGCAGTTCTGTAGTGAGTTTTCAAAGGTTTGCTTTTAAGTTTGTCTTTCTCAGTTTCTTAGTTTCTCTGTATTCCACATATTAGTGACACCATTCAGTACTTATCTTTCTCCTTCTGTTTTATTTCACTTAGCATTATCTCTTCCCTCTCCAACATGGATAGATCTTGAAGGCATTATGCTAAGTGAAATAAACCAGAGAGAAAGACAGCTTATACATGGACTGTATATGTTGATCTGATTTATACTTGGAATCTATAAGCAAATAGAAAAGCAAACTCATAGAAAACAAATTGGTGATTGCCAGAGGTGGGGTGTTGGGAGTAGGCAAAATCAATAAAGGGGTCAAAAGATACAAACATCAGTTATAAAACAAATAAATCACAGGCTGTAATGTGCAGCATGGTGACTATAGGTAATTGTGCTATACTATATATTTTAAAGTTGCTAAAAGAGTAAATCTGAAAAGTTCTCAACACAATGAAAAAAATTGAAGCTACATGTGGAGGTAGATGCTAAGTAGGCTTAGTATCTGGTGGCAATCATTTCTCAATATGTGCAAATATTGAATCATTATGGTGTACGCCTGAAATGAATAAAATGTAAAATGTTAAGGGGCAAATATATCTCTATTTTTAAAAAGGCAAAATAAAAAGGCCTCAGTTCAGACAACAAAGAAGCATCAGTTGTAGATTCAGCCAAGAGAGTTCAGACTTTCATTTATTCAGAAAATATTTACTGGGCTTTTACTGGCACACAACCTAGACATAATGCTGAATGACACAACCTTTGTCCCTGCCCTCACAGAACTGAAGTCTAGCAGGGAAACAGACATCAAAAAAGAGAAATGCCTAACTGCACATATAATTAGAAACTGTGATAAGCCTCATAAAGGGAAAGGAGAGAGCGCTGACTGGATGCCTGTGAAGGAGTTCACTGAGGAGGCTTCTTTGAAGACTTGTTATTTAATCTAGGACTTTAAAGAAGAATAGGAATTTCCAGTATCTATACTGCATGATAAACAGCCCCAAATTTAGTGACACAAAGCATCATTTTATGATGCTCAAAACTTCTGTAGGTCAGAATTTCAAAAAGTACATAGAGGGAGTGGCTTACTTCTTACCCATAATGTTGAGGGTCTCCCCTCGGGAAGCTTGAATGTCTGGAAATAACTGAGACAGTTGGGATCTAGAATCATCTCTAGGCTTCCTCACACATACATCTGGTGCTATATTGGACTGAAGAGTAATTCCAAAGAGGTATGTACAAAAACTAAACCAAAACAAACCTAGAAATAAGACAGTGGAATTGAGGCTACTAGAGGAGGAGGACTTGGGACTACGACCCAGTGGCCTAGGGTAACGGACTCTGGGTGCTTTGATGGTGGGCATGGTGTGGTAACATACATGAGAGAGTATGAACCTACTCCCACAAATCATATAAGTGCTTTAAACCAATGTTACCTCAATAAAGAAGAACACAATAAAAATAACTAAATAAATGAGAGGGGAAGAGAGGTATGTTCAAATCCTAATCCCCAGTCTCTGTGAATATGACTTACTTGGAAAAAGTGTCTTTGTAGGTATAATCAAGTTAAGGATCTCAGAATGAAACCATCCTGCATTTAGAGTAGGCGCTAGAGTCAATAAGAGAGGAAGGACAAGTAGAGATGAGAAGCCCAGGGGAGAAAGTGATGAAAAGATGGATGCAGAGACTGGAGAACTGTGTCTACTAGCAAAGCAAGGCCGAGGATTGCCAGAAACTAGAAGGGAGATGGAATAGATTCTCCTTCAGAAACCCCAAAAGGAGCTGACACCTGCTAACAGATTCCAGACTCCTGGCAGGTTTTGGAACTGCATGAGAACTGTTGTTTTAGTCACCATATTTGTGGTAATTTACTATGCCAGCAACAGGAAATGAATATAAGTGCCTAGGCTGGGATGACTCAAAAGATAAAGCAGCTACCCGTGGCCTCTTTATGTGGCTTCAGCTTCTCATAGCACATTGATTAGGTTCTGAGAGGGAGCTTCCTGAGAGCAAATCTCCCCAGAGCATGACCTTCAGAGGCCAGGATAGAAGCCACAAGGCTTCTTCACACCTGGTTGCATACAGTGAGAAGCCCAGGAATTTTCTGTTCCAGCTATGTCACAGGATTTGTGACCATGTTCTAAAACTACCCCCAGGAACTAGCCACTAGTAGCAGGGAGAAGACTGGTCAAGATCTGTACTATCCATCGGGGGCGGCCACTACTCACATGTAGCTATTTAAATATAAGTTAATTTAAAATTAAGGAAAGTTAAAAATTTAGTTTCTCAGTCACATTAGCCACATTTCTCAATTTACTCTTGCTGTGTAATCAACACCTACAGGTGACTGGTGGCCACCATATTGGATAACACAGATACTGAGCACTTCCATCATTGTAGAAAGTTTGATCACACAGCTCTATCCTAGATGGAGGGAATGGTAGAGTAAAAGACTAGGTGAAAAATGGATGGGTTTATAGGAGGTCAGACAGAAGCTGGCTTTAAGGGGAGATTCTGCTGGGCTTCGCAGCTGTATGCCCCATGCCTGACACAGAACAGGCCCTCACAAGGAACTTGTGAGGGGATGAAAGTATGTCTGTCTGCATGCCTAGCGCTTGGGTGTGCCATGTCCCAAGCTAGAGAAGCGTAACTGAAGATGTGTGAGGTTAGAGGAATATGGAGTAACATGGGTTCTTTTTTGGCTTCTGAAAACTTAGCAGACTCAGAAAACTCAGTAGAGAGCCCGTAACCTTGATAATGACCTGCATGCATGAGAATGTATCAGTTAATGACTGCGAGCACACCCAGCTTTGTCCTTGAACAGTATATAAAGGGCGGACAGGGGCCTCCCCGGTGGCGCAGCGGTTAAGCGCTGCGCTGTGGAGCTGTGGGCAGCGCGCGATGCGAGTTCGACGCCCAGACAGGGAGAATCCCACATGGCGCGGCAGACCTCTCCTGCCTTGCCCGCTGCTCCCCTCAGCAGTGTATTTCTGATCTGCCTGTTCTGCTCCCCATTCTGTCTCTGGTGAACCCTCTCGCCGCCCCACGCCTCTGGCCTGTACCCCAGCTTGTATGTATAAATAAAAAATAAATATTTAAAAAAAAAAAAAAAAGGGCGGACAGTCTCCCCGGGGCCTGCTGTGCCGCCGCCTGTGTACCCAGCCTCCTGCCGCAGCAATAAAGACTTGTTGTTGGCCCTGCCCCGGCCTCCAGAACGCTCCTGTTGGCAGCAACCTGAACCTGGCCAGGCTTGGGGCCCTGGTGCAACAACAAGGTTGGAGAACTGGGCAGTTGTCTGGTCACAAAGGGCCTTCTGACCATTTTAAGGAGTTTTTTTTAAATTTTACGTGAAATAGAATTTCTCCACTGTGTCGTCTTGTACTTTGAATATCTATGAGGCCTAAAAAGAAATGATACTGTGGTTAGTTGGTATGTTTATTAGTAAAAGGTTCTGCTGCAAGAGACAGAAATCCAAAAATGACTAAGCCTTAACCAAATTAGAAATCTATTTCTCTCTGTTTACACAAATGTAGGCTGGTGTGGGCGACTCCATAATCATCCAGAGCCCAGGCTGGTTTATTCAAAATGTCTGTTTTGGTCCAGTTATTATATCTGTTTTCCAACCAGTAGGAAAAAGGGGGAAGTGGAGAGCTGCCCCTCTTTAGAATGAACTTAGTCCGAGATCCTTATTTATACCAACAAAAACCTTTTTCTCCAAATAAGGTGATAATCACAGCGATGGGGCTGAGGGCTTGGATACCCACTCATTTTAAGAACCTTTCTCAGAAAGTTTCACATCAAACTTCCATAATATCCAGTGGCCAAAACTTTCTGAGCTGACCACATACACACTCTAAGGAAGGCCGATAAATTTCATCTTTATTCTGGGAAGATGTGCTCAACTAAAAGGAGAGTTCTATCGAAGTGGAAAATGTCAGGCCGACCTGTTGATGAGCAGAAGTTGGGGCAGAGCCTGTAGACTGGAAGTTTGATAGAACAACTGATAAGTTCTCTCAAGACCACACATACCCTGATTCATGTCTTCCCAGCTGACTGTGCCCCTGCAGTCAATAAATACTCTGTAACTTAGTTGCTCAGGGCTCAGACTTTGGAGAAGGAACTTCTCTGAGCCCGCCAGTGTAAATAAAGACCTTCCCTCCTCCTCTGAGTGATGCCTGCTTCCCTGACGGAATTCTGCCACCAACACTATTGCTATGGATAAAGCGGAGGCAAGATAGCCCGACAGCTGCTGTGATCTCCCGCAGAGCTGTAAGCACACACGCACCCCCCACTAGATCGATCACAAGATCCCACAGGAGCACCTTATTCATCTTTGCTCCCCAGCACTAGCACAGGCCTAGCATAAATAAGTCATCTGAGTGTGTGCTGATTTGCAGCTCGGGGTTGCCTTTGAATTCCAACATCTTTTTCAGAAAGGTTTCCCAGAAGCCATACCTTCTCTTCCTCTGTGCTTGGAGACGCGAGGGTACTTTTCTCTATTCTTCACCCTGATAATTGTTTGGGACTCTCTGGAGATATGTGTAGGAGTTCCCCAAAACTACCAATCACCCCTGGAATTTTTAACTCTCAAATCATTCACACTGAGGCACCAGCAATTTGGCACTTGCAATTTAAACATTCCCAACAATTCTGGCTCCAGCTGTTGGCTTGTGCTCCCAGCAAGCTGGGGTCTCTGTATTTGCCTGTTTCTCCAATTTTCAGGGTGATCTCAGTTTTCTGAGGACTCTAAGTAGAATGGTTGGTTTTTGTTTGGTCAGCTTTTTTCTTCTTGAGAAAACCATTTAGGCAGGGGGTGGGTTGGCAGGGGGGGCTGGAAGAGAAGAGGTGAGAGACAGCAAGGAGAAGCAAGAAGCACAAGGAACAAAGACACTTACAGGTCAGGAGCCCCACCTTCCCAAGGTCACCCCACTTCTCCCATCTGCATCAGGGACTCCTCCAGTCTGCCACCAGTTCCCACTGCTGCCACTGAAACCTCCAAAATGGCGCTTTTCAACACTGATGGTTCATTAGAATCACCTGGGCAACCTTTAGAACTCGCTGCACCTCGCTCTCCTCTAACGTGAAGCACCAGCGGGGGCTCTAAAGCGCAGTGGTGCTGAGCACCTGTGATCCAGACATTTGTTCAGAGCGTGGTCTGCAGCCCAACAGCATAGCACTCCCTGGGAGCTTGTTACAAAGGCAGCATCTCTGGCCCTCCCCAGACTTCCCAAATCAGAATCTGAGGTTTAACAAGATCCACAGCGATTTCTAGATGCACATTCAAGTGTAAGAAGCACTGACAAGATGATCCTCCTATAGCCTCAATTATGGTTGTCCTCAAAAGCTGACAGTTCCCAGGGACATGCTGTGAGACCCCGGCATCCTGTGGACCATGTGATGCCAGCGTCGACATCCAAAGCAGCCAACATAGGTGACGTGCCTGCTGTGACTTCTCAAGAGCAATATCTTTGAGATGGAGAGAACCAGGTCTTCCAACAGAGCAGGGCCTTGGGCCCTCTAGTCTGAAACATGGATACTGCTTCAGGGTCTATCAAAATCAAAATGCACTAGTTGAATGTTATAATTTTGTTGTTATATGAGGTTCCCCCACATGACAACGTGGGAGAAAGATCCAAACAGCTCCACATGGTGCTATGAAATTCAGCTGAATGACTGCAGGTAGCACAGACTGCCAAAGCTTCAGTGAGCCCCTGATTCAGGCCTGAAACCTCCGGAATATAAATATCTCTTCATCCTCTCTCCTCCTCTGGCAGCTTGATGCAGAGACCTCGTGTGGGGAATTTCTGAATTCTCCTCAGATGTGCAACACCTGCTATCTAGTTGTGGAGCTCCTTGCTGGGGATAATGGTGACCTCCACACACGCTGGGTGTGGAAGTCGTTGTCCAGGTGCCTGTGGGACTTCTCAGTGATGACCCTGGCTCTCCCCTAAAGCAAAGCACCATCAGGGTTCTAATGAGCTGTGGTGCTGAGCACCTGTGATCCAGACACTTGTTCAGAGCATAGTCGACGGCCCAGCAGCATAGCACTCCCTGGGAGTGTGTTACAAAGGCAGTGTCTCAGACCCCCCCTAGATTTTCTTCTTTGCAATCTTGGTATGAAAAAGGCCCATGTTGTAAATAACTGAAGAAGTTATAATTAAAGAGTAGGGGTTAGCTTGGAAGCTGGGGCAGGCAAAGGAGACTTGTGGGGGAAACAGGCAAAGCCGGAGGCCAAGGAGTAAGCATCACGAGGGAGTGAGGGGAGGAAGACCAGTGTGGGGATGCGGAGGGGCACTGAAGAGAGCTGGTGGACTTGAGCGGATGGCAGGGTGAAGAAGGGCAGCCAATGGGCCCCGAGCCATGTGGTTGCAGTACCATTTACTTCTAGAAGCTGTGGTTGCTTCTTTCTGAACACCATCTCGGTACTTTGTGGAATAAAATAATAACAGGCACCAAACTACTTTACCCATCACTAGGACTACAGCATAGAGCCAGGTAGAGTGCAGCAGCTAAGAGCTTGGCTTTGGAAACACGGCACTGAATTCCCACCTCCGTCCTGCCACTTACTAGCTGGTAACGATGGGTAGGTCAGCTGACCTGCTTAGGGTCCTTCTTCATCTACAAAATAAAGATGATACTGGCAACCACCTAACAGGGTAAAGGCAGAATGGATGTGAAAGCAAAAGGTACCATGCCTAACATAGTGAGATATATGTGTCTGTGGTATATTACTTAATATAACACACATGTATATTAATATACATAAGACGTATACTAAATAATATACATAAGATAGGGGGCCCAGTTCTGACCTTTTAGTTTTTGTTGTCCATTCTGTCACCTGCCTACGTTCATTCCAGAGTGCTAAATGAGAGAGAGAACACTTAAAAAGTTATTTTAACCAAATCAATACATAGACCTGGTTTGGATCCTGATACAATGGGGAAATTTTGGAAATGGACTCTGTTAGATATTAAGGAATGACTGCTAATTTTCAAGATGTGATAATGGCAGGATGGATAATATCTTTTAAAAATCTTTAGTAAATAGATTCATATTAAAGTATTAGGACTGACCACTTAGTATTACCAATATTTGATCATTTTTGACCTATAAAACAGCAATGTCATATGGTTCATCTATGGACAAACAGACCATTTGTCTGGCACTTTCCTGCTCATCTGGGTCAGAACATAAAACACAGAGAGAGCAGCAGTGAAGTGAAATAATGACTAGGATTTTCTTTTCAAATATTTCTGAGTGGGGGAAAGGGTAAAGAGAGCAGATAGGTGAAATAAGATTGTCAAAATTACTAATTGGGAGGCTGGGTGACCAGTATGTGGGGCTTCATCAGGTGATAGTCTCTACTTCGGTGTTTGTTGGAGATTTTCCATAATAAAGTATATAAAAATTCTGTTTGATGGTGGTCTGTTTGATGGTTTTGCTTGAAAGCACGTTAGCTTTTATTACTATAGCCAAAAGGAACCCAATTCCATCTTGCTTAAGCAAAAAAAGGAGGGTTTTAGCTACAAATTAAATTGTGTGACTGATCAGAGCGCAGGGCGGAGCTGGCCTTAGGAGAGGCTGGATTCACCGCCTTGAAAACTTCCAGGAGCCGCCCCATCCTCCCATATGTCTCCTCTGTTCCTTTTGATACATTAATTCCATTGACTGGTGATACACACTGGTCCCGTGGTGGGGTGGAGAACTCCCCGCTGCTAGTAGGTCCATATTCTTGGGTTTTGTGATCAGAATGGAACTAGTGGTTCTTAAGCCCCAGTGTGGAATTTGAAAATTCCCGGGACCCCCACTGGCCTAATTTAGGTTACGTGCCCACTCCTTAAACCTCACTGTGGCTGTGAGGGGCAGTGACTAGCCCACATTGGGTCACCTGACCACCTCTATAGCTAGGAAGGTTGTTTTCTGAAAACTCAGTGGAGAGCGATGGGCTAAGCAGATAAAAACAACAGCCAGGCTTGTAAGGGTTCTGGTTATTGCCACTAGTTATTGGATTATAAGCAGTCTTTGATCACAAATTGTCTTTTTTCTTTCCAGTTGCTTAATTTGTTTCCCCTTCCCTCCCACCCCCAATTTTTATATTAAAGTTTTTAGAACTGCTGCAAGGCTTGTTGCAAAAAAAATCAGCAAATTTCCATCAGTTTCCCCATTTCCCTTCCTCAAGGGCAACTAATTGCATTTCTCTGAACTGATTCTTTTGATTTTTCTTCCATGTGTCTAAACGGTATTCTTATACTGCTATAGCTGAAATTTCAGGTCAGGCATTATCTATTGAGTCCCACCATGGGAAATGATTGTAATGTCTTTTACACATGCACACAATCTTCAACCCACGTATACTCCTTTCTGTCTCCCCAAGTTTCCAATAAATTATTTTAGCATTAAGTTCATTAGATCACTATTTAGCATCCACATAATTATGGCTATATAAACAGCATCGCCAGCTGAGCCTCAACTGCACACATTTTGTTCTCTTTTGGGTTCTTCATTTCTTCCATAGACCTATTACTCCAATGGTATAATTTGCTTCAAATCAGAAGGTTCCCTTTAAGGAGGTATTCTGTATCTCCATCAACCTTAAGAAATCTCTGAGGCTCACTCACTGCTCCAATCTGGACCTGTTGTATCAGCTCTCACTCTGCAATATTCCTTCACCATCACCCTAGGGGTTCCCTTCTCCTCTTTCATTTGGATTTCCTGTTTCCTGCAAAAGTGGCCTTCCCAACAACAATTAGTGAAATACCTATAACAATGGGTTAATAACCCTGGGTGAAAATTAACCAGCAATTATTAAGACTAAGTTAGATCATGAATGAAAATGATTGCCACCTCTTTCATGTTGCTATTTAAAATAAGGTAATAGAAAGTTCTAAAAAATGGGAGGTAATTCCCTCAGGCAGATACATCTTGCTGGATTTTCCTGGCCCAATATTTTTTTGTTTGTTTTTTAACTACCCACCTATAGTTGAATTCAAAGTACTTTGAAATGGCATGTAACTCTTTTACATTGACATTCCTGGGATGGCTTGGAAAAATGAAGAGTTAGAATGATATGACTCTGTATTTCAATCTTCTAAGACTCACACTGGGAGCTCATAAAAATTCCATCTAGGTAGAGATTGTCTCCCCAGCATACATTTTTGTTTTATGGAATTAACACACAGGTCTGAACTGAGACTCTACCAAAGTTATTTCAGGTTAGCCGCACACAATTCCTTTGTTTTTATGAAATAGTTTCAAATAAGCCAGCGATGTGGTTGAAAATATTTTTAGGCAAACCTGTGATTAGGGCAATGTGTCAACTTTAGTTACTCAGGAAACATAGATGCACCTCTTCAACAATGTGGAGATTTTATAAACTATTTCTTGGTTTCTGACTATGGTATTTGAATCAGGAGGAATGTGCTTATTGCAGTGCAAGGTGCTTTCTGAATTCTAATTTGGCCTAATGTTTACAATGTTGACGAAAGAATTTTCAGGAACAGTATCCTAACAGAGGCTCTCAAAATGTAGTTCAGAACAGCATTGGCCTCACCTGGGGATTTGTTAGCTGCAAATTCTCCTCTACCCTTACCCACTCTGTTTGATAAGAAAGTAGGGTTGAGAAGCAATCTGTGTTTTAACAGCCTCTGTAGGTGATTCTGATATAGAACAAAGTTTGGAAACCATTGTCCTAGAAAACAATGTATAGCAGTTTCTTGAAGGACATCATTTTGTTCAACACAATTTTTTTTTTTAATTGCATAGATGAAGGGAGAAAGTCTATTCCAACTGGGGCCACTGTCTGTGTAGAGTTCTCAGATTCACCCCATGTCTGTGTGGGTTTTCTTCAGTACTCTGGGTTTCTCCCAAAGATAATCACATTAGGTTTGTTCCAGGATGCATTGGGGTGTAAGGAGGAATTGCATCATAGTGCAGTGGCCTGACAGGTGCCATTTCCCCCACCTTGAAATGTACATCCTGAATGAAGGGCTGTTGGGAAGGAGATAGGAACAAGGTGGATATATAAATTGAGGTAGTACAAAGGAGAAAGGAAAGATGTAGGTGAGAGACATGTGGAGAGGCTGCTCCTAGCCTCTGATCCTGGCAACTTCAGCGTTCTTTCAGACAATGGCAGCTGTTATTCTGACCTTGTAGTGTATCTCGTGTTTTTCATATCGGTCCAGATTACAGATCTGTTCTTCTTTCCCAGCTCTCTGTGACCTGCCTACTGCCTTTCTTGTAGCGAAGAGCCTTAGATTCCTGACAAGTTTTTGGACCTCAGCACCCACACTTCTGACCAAGCCTGTTTGGTTTTTTCCCACAAAGGGATGGGTAATTTTTTGAGTTTTATTTGGAGTCTGTTATTTGAAATTCTCTCTTCTCTTTCTTCCTTTCTCTCTCTCTCTGTCCACACCAATGAAATGTTTTTGAGCACACTAAGAGTCTTTTTTCTTTGCCATTGTGTATGCTAGTGGCTAGACTCTTTAGAATGGGCAAAATGGACCTTTCCCCTTAACGGTTGGGGGTCCTGGGTCCCCCTCATTAATGCATTTTCAGCTTCCTTGGCATGACTACACTTGTCCCAGACTGAGTGAGTGTGTGTGAGTGTGCCCTGGAGGAAATGGGTCCTGTCCAGAGCTGGTTCCTCCTTGTGCCCTGAGCTGCCAGGACAGGCTCTAGCTGCCCACAACCCTAAACTGCAATACGCAGGCTGGAAAACAAATCAATACAAGTGATTAAACAATCACTTGTATTAGTGACGTTTTGGTGGCAGAAATATGTTGTAGAACCTCTTGTTGCTATCACTAGTCTATGGCAAACTCGGTTTTGTCACACATTATTTCATGTAAAGTCATAGTTTTTAAGAACCTGTCAACATGAAATGAGGACTTACTATGTAAGTTAGGAATCATGTTCTACTATTAGTAACCAAGAAGTGAGATAACAATCACTTAAGTTCATATTAATTTTTTTCTCCCATAAAAAACTGGAGGTAGGCAGGCAGTCTTGAATAGTGTAAATGTTGTATTTTTACACTACCCTTGTCATGTAGTTTGCTTCCTCATGACTTGGAAAGGGATGCTGAAATTCCAGCTCTTACAAACATATACCAGGCAATAGGAGAGAGAAAGAGGTATGGGCGAGCTAGGTAAGTCACCTTTAAGTGCATTCCCAGATGCTCCCCGCAATAACTTTTGCTTTTTCTCATTTGTCACTTCTAGTTAAATTTTTTCACATTGTTACGCAGAACAAAAAAACAACAACATGGAAATCAGGGAGAATGGATACTAGAAGGAACTAGCAGCCTTTGGATCTCTCTGTTATGGAGTTAGTCATCAAAGCTAAACTTCTGAGGAAATCACTCTGAAAGCACTCTTCACTAACCAGGCATTGAGACACCTTCTTTGATCTGTTAAGGGAATGGTTACATCCCTTCTTTAGAAAAGGCTTTTCTTACTTTGAGAAATGGAATAGCATTTATCAGAAAAAAGTAAATACAATTTATTTTATATATGTACAGTCTTGGCACATATACACTCACCAAGTGTCCTATATAATTGAAAGGGTAATCTGGACCAATATGAAAAACAATATAAAAAAATAAGTCCATTTTCTTCAGAGTAATTATAATTCTGCTCTTGGAAATGCGTCATAAAGAAGTGATTCAAGGAAAGGAGTAGCCATCTATATATACACATAAGGCTGTTCATAGCACTGGTATAACAGCAATAAAAATTCAAATAGCTTATAATGCAAAAGTCCAACAACAAAGGAAAGTGGAATTGTGGCATGACCACTGGATACCCAGAAAGATCATGTAGCAACATGGGAAAGGAGTTGCAAAATATACTGGCAGTGGGAAGACAGACAAATTGTGTGCATGTAAATGCTAAGAAAAGGAGCATTCAGAGAACTATAATTTTTTTTCAGGATGTTAGAATTGTGAATAGAAATTGTCTCTGTTTAAATTTCTTTTATTGTTCTCTAAGACATACCAGAAAAAAACTATAGTACACTTACCCAGGTCACAGGCCATGATTCTCTCCCCTCAGATTCTTTTGTTGACCTCTGAATGACTCAATCGAAGGTGCTCCCAGGAAGATTGTGCTGCTCTGGTGAAGGTCACCCCCAAGCTCAGGGAATCATTGTCCTGTGGTTGTATGTGCCGCTTGGGTTGACACGCTGATCATGTGTCTGAAGAAAAGCTCAGACTATTTATGCATCTTCATAGGAATATTTTTCCAGAAGTAGCAATAAATTTGCAATTATCTTTCTAGGGTTTTCTCATGATCAATTTCATGAACTAGAAGTCATTTAGTCTCCATTTAGATGTAGATTTATAAACATCAAAGGAAATACAAAAAAAAAATGAAACTGGAACCAAAATTATGGTCCCTTAATGTGGTGGTGCATTCCTGCCCACTCCACCACCACTACCAGAAATATCCAAATTCTTCTATAAGATTCCTATACATTTGTATAGTTGTCCAGGTTGGCAAGAACAAGAATTAACTTTAGACTAAGAGCAGATGTTAATTTTTATTATGTTGAAGACCCCAGATGGCCTCACTCATTGAGATGGACTGTGACTTGCGAATCTGACACTACCAGCCAGGAGGGTGGTGACTGTTAGGGCTTTAGAAAGGATGAAAGAAGAAAACTAGCCAGGGGAATATGCAGAGTAAGGGCAGTGGGTGGAGATCAACAATCAAGCCTGAGGACACTGCAAGATCATGGTGCAACCATGATCTGTCCAAAGAGCTACAACCGGGGAGAGAGTCCTGGTACAGAGAGAAGTCTTGATCTTCCAAGGATTGAGGACTGTGAAATAAAGAGCTGAAGTACCTATTAAAAATAAGCTTTCATGGTGCCTCCCTGGTGGCGCAACAGGTTAAGTCTCAGCACTATGAAGCTATCTGCAGCCACTGCAGCATGAGTTCAATCCCCGGCCAGGGAGCTTCCCACATGGCGCAGCAGACCTCTCCTGCCTCACCCGCTGCTCCCCTCAGCAGTGTACTTCAGTCAATCTACCTGTTCTGCTCCCCACTCTGTCTCTGGTGAATCCTCTCACCGCCCCCCCCCACCTCTGGCCTACACTCCTATGCATAAATAAATCAATCTTAAAAAATAAATAAAAATAAGCTTTCATAATCTTAGAGGAGAAAATAATCTGAAGGAGAACAAAGATAAAAACCCTAGAAGATTCTGAGACTTTGTCAAATGAAACAACACAGTTCATGTGCCTGTAGTCTGTGCATGATACACACACTGAATTTCTTTTACTCTGAAGTGAAATGAACTATGTACTTCAAATACTGGGAGAGTGTCATAAACTGAAAGAGTCATTGGGGGCACCTGTGTAACCAGAGAAAAGAAATATCAAATTTCAAGGGGTTGGTTTGTGGAGCACATTTTATTTTAGAATACAGGAGAATTAACATCTTGCAGCAGCATAATACAAAAATGCCACACCAATTTTTAAAACTCACATACTGGGAAATACATCTTTTGAAAATGGTAAAAAAAAAAATAAAATAAAATAAAAATAAAGTAATAGATTTAGAGACCAGTTAATAAAAATGTTTTTTAAAAAAATCAAACTCAGTCCATCATCAACAACAAAAAAAGTTGTAACATACATAGGCTATATTCACTTTACATTCCCAAAGAAGATTGCCATTTTTGTTTTCTATAAAATATGCCCAAATATATACATACAAGTATGTAAAATACCCACATTCTAGAAGGCAAGAGAAATCTTCAAATGAAAACATTTAATTTATATACTTTTTTTTTCACTTAACATAACCTATAACATTAAAAATAGCAGCAACACTGGTCTTTAAATATTATATTACAGTAGGTTGTGATATATACTTTTTGGTAGTGCTTTCATTATCAATATTATTACCTAACACAACTTGCAAACGCCAAGGTCTTGGTCTCATTGCCAAGTAACTTAAGAGTCTAGATTCAATAAATATCAATACTATGTAAAAAATAATTACAGAACACAAACTGCAGAACATTCTCCAGACCAAAGGGAATCATATCAAAAGGTTTTAGGGCCAAATCAGATCTGAAGGAATGCTGAGAATCTGCAGGATTCCCAAGGCAAAAGAGGAATCTCACAAGCTCCCTGAAATATTAGTAACTGAGTCCCGAGAACTGTGTCAATGGGGAAGGAGGCACTGCCACCCCTTCATGGTTCCATGTTTCATTTGAATAGTAAAGTGATAAACAAATGGAAACTTTTCCAATAAACAAGCATAAAATAATTTCTCATCAGGCGGCAAGACACTGAACTGGGAGGTTGATATTTATTTTTCAGCATTTACATTTACTCTGATAATCAAAGGCATAAACTCCAAGATTTCAACTGGATCTTGTGTATTTAAGCCTGGACAGTAGGGAAATTATTTCTGAACGCACCCCCAGTCTATGTCACTGGGCCAATTCGCTAATTACATTGACTTAAAATGCAACCCCAGATGAGGTGACAGGGGTTTCTTTATACCTGGATTCTGTTACAGAAGTTGCCCTGCAACTGGGGCCTCTCTTTATATTTCAAAGGTTTCAGAAAAAGGAAGCAATTAAGTCTCACAATGGGGTTGACTCTCTGTGCCTTATCAGAAGACTACTCTGACATTTTAATAGTTTGTCCTCATTTTCAAACCACTTCATATACTATTTCAAGTTGATCCTCACAAAAATGTGTGAAACCAGGACAGGCATCAAGTACTCACATCAAAGACCAGGCAAGGTGAGACTCAGAGGTCACAGTGGCATATTCTGTCCTGGCAACACGCACCAACTTACTGGCAAGGGTCTTCTGAAGTACCTAGTTCTAGCCAACAGTCACTTAATTCTAAGAACACAGACTTGGTCATAGCTGTTTTCTGAAGAATGAAGTAATCAGAAAGGGGAAGCAGAAGAAAGAGTTCAAGAGAAGAAAGGGAGAGAAGAGGTGTCCCTTGGCACCTCATAAACTTCAAAAGAAGCAAACTGAATTTCACAAGTAGAACACAGACATTTAAAAACGTATTTAAATACTTCAGTCTTCCAAACAGCCTCATTTGGGCCTTAATTACTACATTTTTATGTAGTTGCTGAGGCTGACGTTGAAATATAAGATTATGAAGAAATTTTTACATGAGTTGCACAATTTACCAAGAGACTGTTAAAAATGTCCTAGTCTGTCCTCAGGACCCCACTTCTGCCCCATTTCACCCCCAGCACAATACAGTTATATTAAAAGTATGTGTGTATTTGACTCTGTTGGTAGTCTTCTAAGATTTCACTTTTTTAAAATATTGTTAATGAATATTCTTGCAATGTCCTTAGGAAAATTACTTTTCCCCTTCTGGATCCAAGCTGAGAAAGGGCAACCAATTTAATTTTTAGAATTGAAAGTTGGATTCCATTTGGACAGTTGCTGCAGAAGTATGAAAAAGTTCTAAATGGCCATAATAATTAATTTCAAAAACAGTCTTATTTCACACAACTTTTTCAAGAAAATTAAGTCTTAGCTTGATAG
>PVIJ01008564.1:0-73210 GCA_004024925.1 Scalopus aquaticus
GGAGGGAGGGAAGGAAAAGGGCACAGGATGGAATAGAGAAGAGCGCAAGGGACCATGGAGATGGATCGCGGGTGAGTTGGTGGTGGGCTACCCAAGGGGAATACAAAATGTAAAAGACATAAATAACAATAAAAATATATATTAAAAAAAATGCTTGCGATTCCAGGTAAGCCAGTGGGTCCTGGTCCTTTCAGTTTTGCAGCTGAGGACATTTACTCAAGGAACAATGTTGCAGTGAATCTGGAAACCTGTTTAGAGAGCTTGACAATCTGATTATACTGACTGAAAGAAGAGGAAGGGGTAAAAATCAGCTGTGAAAATCATTACAACCAAGGAAATTCCAGGCAAAGCTTGTAAAAATGCTTCAGGGCTCAATAGAAACTTCTCGCCTTCCAGAATGAAAATGCATGCCTACATCATTCTGAATCTACTAGCAAACACTTACTCTATTAGAGATTTCCCCCAACCCAATACACAACACAGAAAAGTGTGCAAACTAAATTTTATCTTAAATGTTTTGGTGAAAAACTCCTAACAGTGGTTATCTGGTGGAGAAGGCAAAGGAGAGAGGAGTCTTTATTATCTTCACTATCTATTTCTGTCATGTTTTAATTTATTTACAGAGGCCTATAATTTTATTAATAGTATTAAATCAGAGGCATTAAAAAAGCAATTAAGACATCTGCAAAAGAAAAAAATGCACTGAGGACAAAACACTCAAAATAGCTCTTGGGCAAATATTTTTTTAAAGAATTTTTTAATTATAATGTAAATAAATGAATACCATTTATCTGTAATGTGACCTTTTTATATATCAAAGGTTTTTCTGAAATTGAATATGAAAAGATCATATAGTCCAGCATTCTACTTCTGGGTATATATCTGAAGGATATAAAAACACTAATATGCTAAGATTTATACGTTCCTACATTCATAGTACCGTGATTCACAATAGCTAAGACATGGAACCAACCTAAAAGCACACAGATGTCTGGATAAGGAAACTGTATTCTGTATGCTCAATGGACACTCAGCTATTCAAAAAGATGAAATGGTGCCTTTTGTGACAATATAGATGGAGCTCGGGGAGATGATGTTTAATGAAGTAAGTCAGAAAGTAAAAGATAGACACAGGATGGTTTCTCTCATTTGTGGAATATAAATAACCAAAGGAAACAACCTGTAAAACACAACAAAAATAGCTCTTAGACAACGTGAAAAACACGGTGGTTAGCAGCCGGTAGGAGATGAGGGGAGGGGGAAAGGTATAAAGGGGTAAATTTGGTGGTGGGCAAGGGTGTGAAGTGATAAGGTTTGTAAATGAATGGTAAAGCAATAAAATCTGATTTTAAAAAAGCTTTCTTTTTTTGGTAACATAAGCAGGGCCTAGTTTATTTTAAAAATCAAAGACAAGTACATTATTTAAGAAAGCTCTAGAAAGTCTACTGAAGCGTGATTAGATTTCATTCCCTGGATATTATTAGGAAAAAGGATAAGCAATTAGAAGTATACAATAAGTTCAGGGCAATCTTATTTAGAATGAGAGCGGCCAGCAGCTTCCTGCAGTCCTATGATTGTTATTTCACGTACACATCTCTGAAGACATTTAGTCTTAGGCTGCTTAAAGAGCTTATGGCTAAAAAAAGGAAGTTAGCACATAGCCTCTCTTATTATTGTATTCTGCACAGTGATTCTTAGAGTAGCAGGAAGGAGTATGTACACTATCATATGGGCTAGATTTAGCAGACAGAAGGGGGGCACAGTTAAGGTGGAACAGTTGTCTGAGCTTTGAATTCCTTTGCTTTTTTAGTTTTTGGCTGTCTTGATGTAATCTAAATACAACTTCGTTTCAAAATATCTAATCACAGATTTTTCCCCAGTTCTGTTCTAGTCTTATTTTTGACATACACATACGAGTATAAACAGTTTCTGTTAACCAGTTAAAATGACAAGATTTTCAGTAAGAATGCCAAGAAAATACAAGAGTCATAGTCAAAAAGACTGAAAAGATTTACTTACCACTGGATTTAATTTCTCGGACATAATTACTAGGGAACCAGCCTGTTCTCCCATTTAATGTGCCTTCCCACCAGCCTCCTTCTTCCACTCTAGTGACATAAATGATGTCCCCTTTACAGACTGACAGTTCATCTTCATTAGTCTGCTTAAAGTTGAATCTTGCCTTTACTACCAACTGGTGACTTCCATTTTCCGTCATCTCCTAGAGAAACAAAAGCCACACCAGATGAAGCGCTCTTATAAATGAGGCAGAGGCAGACATTATACGAATTTAGCAACTAAAGTGGGGTGACCAAGGATGAAACCCTAGTTTCATCTCAGTTGTAACGTTCTAAGTTGAGAGTACGTCTGGCATGAATGGGCTTGGCGGGGGCGGATTAATGCACCCCTCAAAATTATAAGCACCTTTTTGAATTTGTGACAGTGTCTGTTTTGGAGGGGGTCAGAGCTTTTGTTCCCCCTCTCATATCACCGAATATCTAAAGGTACCGAAATTGAGTGAGCCTGGAAACAAAATAGTGACAAACTATTCCACCCAGCCTCTACCTAACATACAACATAATCTTGCATAATTATAGGACCAAGATTAGGTACTAACCTGCTCTCCCACTTCCCAATTACTAAAAATATTTTAATTTGGCTAAGACTTAGTCATAAGCAGAGATCGACTTCTGAACCTGTCACAGGCCCCTTTGAGAAGATAAAGGCCATAAGGATCTTTCCCCCAAATGCAGACCCCACAGGGTCACACACAGGGAAGTTTATCTACGATCGGAGAGGGCCCAAGTGCTGTGGAACCGTTGTGTTCATCAGCTTCTCCAAGGGGCTAAGTGCTTTGGAAGTAATACAGTTCAAGATGGCTCAAAGCAAGTGGGCGGCTTTTGACAAGAAATAGGGGCCTCCAAGGAGCAGAAATGCAGCATTTCCTCCCAGATAAAAGCTCCCATTAGGACCAAATGCAAAGGTAAGGCACGCCCAGCAAAGGAGCTCATCACAGGCAGGCTCGGGGGAATAAAAAGAGGAGAAACTAAAAGATGGCAGTGACAGTGATAGCAACTGAGGTGTCTTGATTGCCTACTGTGTGCCAGGCAATATTTTCATCCTCTCATACCAGAGGTGGAGAAGATGACAGCCAACGGCTGGCAGGAAGGAGCTGAGGTGACTTCCATTGTGTCACACTGACAGCCAGGGACAGGACTTCAGGGTTTCCACCCGGGTGTCTGACTCTGTGCTACTTGCCTGGGATTCGTTCCAGTGGGCCCACCAGAACCGTCGGTAGGTTCAAAATTAGTTATCCTGACAATGCCCCCAAACAAACAGAATGACTACCTCACCGCATACGGAGATGCAATCCAACTTTACAGATTTTAAAACAGGCCGGGGGAATTGGGGAGTATACTCACCACCACCTTTGACTGCCTCTGCAGCCTGGGAACTGAGCTAGAAACGGCTCCCTGTGGGTTTGTCTGAGAACTATTAGCAGCACTGAGAGAAGAGGAACGTCCACATGGTCTCTCTGAGAGCTGATCTGTGAAAAGAGGAAAAGGCACGGTAAAGGGAACCAGCCACTCGTGTCAGAAAAACATCTACAAGAGAACAAGATCCTTCCCGGGCCATTATCCACGGCTGGCCCCGATTCAACCTGTTACCATTACGGACCTGTCAAGTAAAGCTCACCGCCCCCCGCCCCCCTCCCCTTGCCAGTGGCCAACTTACTGGCCATTGCTGTCCAGTAGAATGAAAAACAGCGACAGAACCACATTTTCTCTCAACCCATGTCCCTACAACTCTTCCCTCCTGAACCAGTTGCAACAGTACGCCCTGTTATCCAAGGCAGAACTATATTGGGTACCAAACAGCTGTTTGTGGCTCTTATTACTTTGAAATATTTCAAATTTCTCTGTTTGTTTTTTAGGACATAACTGAGTGGTTCTTTTCTTACTCACATGTAACAATATGCATGGCATATAGAATGCAAAATGTCCCTGGACCCCAGGGCGGGGGTTGGGGGGAAGCGATGAGAATGCAAGAGTGAGTGAGTGTGTCTGCAATCTCAAACCAGAATACTTTTTTAAAAACTCAAATTCCAGAATCTTTTCTTTGAAACCTTGTGAAATTTGATCAGACCCACTCAGAGCTGGAAGTTTCCAGTGTGCCAAGAGTATAGGAAAGAAAGGAGCTGGCTTCTTGACAAATTCAAATGAGGCTTCCTTTCCTCTCCATTTATTTTTAAAAGATATAAACTGCAAAAGTCTAAAGTCCAAACATTCCCTAGGCGACAAGCTCAGTATCCAAGTAATTTCCTTGATGCTGTGGGTTTTAACTTTCACCTCCATGTATTTTATAAATATCTGTGGCAAGGGAAGAGACTGTAAAACTTGCTAGGAGAGCTTGGCAGAGGAACGTATAATTTGTATGGCATAATGTTAGAATTATACGATCCTCCCTGCCCAGAACTGGGTAGTTGTCATGTGTGTTAAATATAGTCCCTTGCATTAGCTGCGCTTTCTGCTACACTCCTTGCGATAGCTCAAAAGCATTTTTTCCAAATAGCAAAAGAACAACTATGGAGAAGTATTTTTACATTTATTGCTATTATATACAGCTCTTTTGACTAAAACTATAATTACTTGATAGCTTCCTAGATGCTCCATCCTAGTTGGGACTGGATCACATTGTCCGCTCTTGCTCTCTAAAATTGTTTCACGGGGTAAGTCAAGTCTCTCTAAATAGATGAGCATTTTCTCAAGGCTAGGGACCATCTCGTACGCTGCCTTTGTAGCAGCCAGCAGTGCTAGGCATGCAGCCAGTTGACTGTCCAATAGTCTGAGAGGCCAGCCCAGTGTTTGGCCATCGGGGATCTGGAGTCAGATGTGGGTTCGAATCCCAGCTCTGCCACTTAGCTTCCGGTTGGGCATCTGAAGGCCTGACGTCCTCACCTGTCATGTGGATCTCAGAGGAATGCCTACCCCGGGGTGGTTTCACAGATACGGTGAGATCATCACCCATGGCTCTTAGGACAGGCTGGACTCATGATAGAGGCTGAAAGTGTTTCACCTATGATTTTTTTAAAGATTTATTTCTTTATGCATACAAGATCTGGGGTGTAGGCCAGAGGTGGGGGTGGGGTGAAAGGATTCACCAGAGACAGAGAAGGGAGCAGAACAGGCAGATCAACTGAAATACACTGCTGAGGGGAGCAGCGGGTGAGGAAGGAGAGGTCTGCTGCACCATGTGGGAAGCTCCCCAGCTGGGGATAAGAACTCATGTCACAGCTGCCGACAGCTCCACAGCGCTGCGCTTAACCCGTTGCACCACCAGGGGGGTCCTGTGTTACCTACGATTATCACCACCCAGCTCTGTGTGACATACATCTCACAAGGCAGTGAAGTCATCCTCTAAGCTTATTATCATTTTCTTGCCTGTACCAGGGTTTAGACTTAGCACCTCCGATGTGGTGGGTATTGAACATTGAAATAAAAGCTATTGTCTTCAACCACTATGAATCTTAAGTATCTTTTCTAGCACAGGGTCACGGAGGGGTTCCCTTATGTAGACAAAGACATACACAAAAGTATGAGAAATATATGTCTATGGGGGAGAGGGAAGTAGTGGCTATATTTTGTAAACTATGAAAAAGGGAACTGGCCTTTTCCTTTTTATTTTCTGTCTTGCTATACTGAGTTACTTATTCAACAGCTTTGAATGAAATAGTGCTTTGGTTCTTGTCGTTATATCAAGGGCATTAGAATAACATCTGTGGTAAGTTTAAATCTTAAACCATGAAAAATTAAAGCATGTAAAAAGTAAACCCTTTGGGGGCCACTGCAGGGCAGGGGAGAACTGTGCACCGGTGAGGCAGTCCTGGCCATGGCGGGTTCCTAGGGTAATCAGAAACATGTGGATGCAAACCGGGGGCCCCCAACTCATAAATTACAAGCCCTGCTTACCTTCTGTCGCTTTGTTGACAGCTAAAAGAGTGCTCAGAACCTTGGAGAAATTGACGCATGAGTAAAGGTCATCGGGATCAAATACCTATGAGAAAGGAAAATTGAAGGTGTGAGACACTGTCAAGTGTTCAACTCAACAAGCCAAACTATCGAAAGGCCACTTCCTCCAGCTCTCCGGAGCAAAAAAAGTGCAAAAGCCAAGACCCAAGCCTCTGCATACCTTTGGGAGAAATGAAAGCAGCGGTTGAGGCGTCCGGTGACATGTGGCGGGCCACCCGTGAGTCAGAGCAGGGCGGCAATGGGAAATGAGAGGCTCTCTGAGAAGGCAGGGCCCGCCAGGAAACGCGCCGCTGAGCTCGCTCAGACCCCTTCTCCAAACCCCGACATAACAGCGCCCTCAGCCCACCCACAGGGAACTGGAATGTGCGGCTGCAAAGGGGGTGGAGCCTTTCACAGGCTTCATCCATACAGCTTATTCACTGCACTCAGTAGGACCACTGGCAGCAGTGTCTCCTCCTCTTGCAACCCACTGGGTCCCAGGTGCTTGGGACCCCAACTCCATGTTCCCCAAACCGTCTGCCCAGGTCTGCCTTTGGCTCCCAGCCTCGTTTCTGGTCTCTCATCGCATCTTCGAGAATTTGAAGCTTTGCCTGCCTGAGCCTGTGTGTTCTTCCCCGCCTGAAGTGACTCTTCCACATATACCCTCTGGCCTTCATGCTACTACTCAATCCTCGGCCACAAAGCATGAAATAAGTACAATAATTCACTTTGCCAGTTCCAGCTGTCACTCTGATGTGCTGCTGGTCCCTACTGAGGATGCCAGTTACTGTTTCAAATGCAATTGGACTGCTAGTTTTAAAATGCATTCATTGTACTCCAATGTATTGAGACTTCTAGTTTCATATGTGCACATTTGAAAATACAGAAGAATTCTTAAACAAAAGCACCAGTCTCTTAACTTGAAGGCCAAAGATGGGGATATATGTATCTAGAGGTAGCAGACACCCACCTTCTGGGTGGAAATGCCCCTTCTAAAAACATCTCATTCCAGGGTGTCTAGAAGTTTGCATCTTTTTTCCCCAGATGTGCTGATGGCAATAAAATGTACTTTTTCACGTGGGACTGGTCATGGACCTAATATTTTGAAGGGCCTTCCCATCAGGTAGTCATTTGTTCCATTTCTAATCAGCGAGACTTCCGGGCGCCACGCCAAGGCACATTTTAATCTTCCTTGTGTACAACTTCTTGAAAAACTACAATCTGCCTCCAGAATGAACATATAAATATCTTTTTTTCAAATTGGGAGGGGGCAATACAAATAACACAAGCAAATGTGACCCCCACACCTTCAGCCTGCCGGTTCTGGAATTCACAACTCTCCTACTCATTTAACCAAGCAATCTTCTGCATCCAAACTTAAAATGACTGAAAAGTCCAGCCACATCTAAACCGGAGACAGTTAATATACTTTTAGTAAAGGATTATGCCAATACAACTAGAGTTCAATGACATTGTCATCCAAATATGTTCCTGCACGCTACAATATTAAATTCAAAGTTTTCCATGAATAAATTGATAGGTGTTCTGTTCTACTTTGCCAAAGCCTGGGTGAACCCGATGCAATAGCCGTGGAAAGACAGTCCAGTATCTTAAGGGATTCTAGACTTAGTGACTCCCCCCTTGAACTCATTAACAGGAAAGTATAAATGACATGTATGCCAAAATGGTAGCAAAGCAAAAAATGCACTTGATTATGGTGTGTGACTGCTAATGGATGGGAGTGTGAATATGTGTGCCAGTGGGTGTGTGTATTGGGTAGGTATGGTGGAGATACAGTCTAAAATAGTAAGAAGTAAATATTAGCACATTAAGGCATAAGTACAAAGCAGTGATAAAAATCTCCCCCTTTCCTTATATGGTACTCTTTATCAAGGTTAATTGACTGCCTATATGTGTCATACTGGAAGTATTCACTTACACTAGTATTTGAAATTGAGAACAGATCAATGGGGTATAGAGCAGACCACACTGAAATGTCTGGCTTTGAATAATATTGATTCATTTCTGAAATCAATCGAGGTTAGAAAGACCGAGCAAGGGTTCATGACTTCTCCTCTACTATCCAAAGAATTTAGACAGGCCTGTTCCAGGAAAGAAGTTACCACTAGAGATAACTACAACCCAATGGGAGCCAGGTGTGGCATTCAAAGAGCAACCTTGAATTTGTTCATTAAAACTGCTCCCTGTCCTATTCTTTTTTTTTTCACATGACTCAGCAAACCTATGTTTCCCAGACATGTGATCTTTTTCATCTTTTTGTAAGTTGCCTCCTTTCCCTTTGAAGTCAAAATCCCTACCTCCTTCTCTTTGGTCCAGAATGACATAATACCTCCATTTTGTCTAACCAACTTCAGAATCCTCATGTCTATGTAGATATGAGGACGTACATAATTAGATTGATACTTTTCTCTTGTCAATCTGTCTGATGTTAATTTGATTATTTGCCAGCGTAGAAAAACCAAGAAGGAAAAAGGGAGCTGCCCCTGGCCCCAATAAAATTAACTGATCAGAAAAATGAAATGTGCACCAATGAGAATCATTGTATCCTCTTGAGGGAAGTGGCCTGGGCTCTACACAGTTCCCTTTTTAGAAAACCCCACACACATTGTCCTGCAGACATTGTACCCGGAGGCATTGTCTTCACAGCAAGCCTGTTCTGTAGCATTGCAGGAAGGCGTTGGAAGGGACTCGTAGAGAAGACAATGCCTAAGGGTTATGATTTCAGAGCAGTTGAAAGAACAGATGTGACCACAGACACTCTCCACCACACCACACCCTCCCAGGCTCCCACTTGAATAATATTGAAAATTCTACCCTAGACCTTTCTTCCCTGCAATTGAAATTGGTCCCCTGGCAAAATGGAAATCTTTTTTTAAATTTATATATTTTTACATCATTGTTCATTCTCCTCTCGGGTATCGTCCCCATAAAATTCCCACCACCAAGTCACCATTGAGTCATCACCATAGTCTCTTGTGCTCCTCCCTCCCCTGTTTTGACTCCTCTCCCTCTCACTCCCCTGCTGAATGCTTAAAGTTTGCTGGCCAGTTTTGTCTTGCTCTTCCCCCTCCATCCCCTTCCCTATATTCCTCCTATAAGTGAAACCATCCGATGTAAAATGGAAATCTTATTGGCTTGAGCTATTATTAAGTCCTTTACACCTTAGTGGAAAGGAGAGGTATGAGTTTAGAGATGATGACGTGGACAAAAACTAGGGACTCTGGCACCTACCTGGGAAAAAGCAAAGGAGAATCCCCCAACAGGCCCAAGTTGTCAGGAGAACAAAGGAAAGTAGATTACACTACAGGACATCAGCCTAGGGCTAATCCCAATCATTTACACCTGCAAAGTGGAGGCCCGTTCTGTCTGCAAAGCACAGGGTTACCTTGTTAAAAGGTAATGCAATAGTGCACATTTATACTGTGTGCTTTTGCCATACGAAGCCATGACATTACGCACCTTCTAGTCCTCTGTGTAAGTCTCACGAGACTGTTTAGTATGGTAGGAAAGTGTGTCCAAGATTAGTTCAACTTTCTCTATATCTATCTTGGTCCAGAAATTAGCTGGTTAGTTCCTGTAGGATCAGTGATGGTCAAGGAAACAGCAGGATTCACTCCCTCCATTTACCACCACTAAGACACAGACAAGAAAACTGCTTTTTATACAATAGCTGATGGCTTCAAGATCCCACTCCCGCAATGTGCTGAGGCAGGTTCAAGTACAACCGCAGCTACAACTGCAACTACAGTTGCAGGGATGCAGGAGATGCAGGGATTAACATCATTAAAGATTTCTTTGAATATTTACATACAGTCAGTCCCACATACCAGCTGAAATCAGACAAGGTATTCAATATTTTAATTGTTTGCTCACATTTTTCCATACTGGATAGCCACAATGATGGCAAAACCTATTTTCCAGCCACTGAATACCAGGTACTAATTCTGAACTGTTGGGGATCTGACATTAGAAATGGCATGTAAGTTCATATTTTTATGACTTTACAAATAGATTCCTTTGGAGCAGTTTTCGGTTTCAACATATATGCTATTTTCAGACATTTTCCCAAAACTGACAAAAGCAAGGACACACGTGAGAAGAAAGTCCTCCAACCCCTGGTTCCACCCTCCCCAGATAATCTTACAGCTTCCACTTACAGGCTTACAGAGCCCTCGGGGTGTGCCTGCCGTGTCATCGTGTAATCGCAAGCTGGATTCTCCCAGCAAGGCTGTGATAGGGGCACAAGTACTTCTCCCATTATCTAGATGAGTGAGCTGATTCAGAGTAATTAAGTCACAGAGCAAGAAAATTATGCACCAATAAGAATACTCAAGAAAGTGTTCTGAAGAGCATTCTAATCCTACATACATATTTTACGTTCCCATGAGACATAAAAAAATGAAAAAGAAATTGTGGGTTTGCACAGAGAAAGAAGTCCCTGGTGCTGTCAATACAAGCAGCAACTGTACCATCTGCAGCGAGCCTATTACAACCTCTAAGATGACGAATTCATTAGTGGTGAAGAGAAAACCTCCCTTACAAGATGGTCTCTGCAGTGCTATATGCACTGGAGTGGGTGTAACTGAATTGGAGTGACTTAATTTAAAATGAAAGTGACCTGGTTTACAGGATGTTGATAAACAGACCTGTGGGGGAAGGATAATCAAGCCAAGTTGGGCCCAAGAGGCCAAGTCCCAAAATTAACAGGTAGCCCTGAGAACAGCCTCTGAAGCAGTATGAAGGTAAGAGCTGAATGAAGCCAGTTGGAGGAACTCTGGGTTCCATGCCCGTGGGGGGTCTCTGAAGCCTCTCAACTCTGGCCCCTGCTGTGGATGCTCTCCCCATAAAGCAGCCCTGCCCTCCCCTTCCAAACAAGCTGATGCCACTAGGGAAATTCCAACCTCCACAAAATGGCGCCCTCTCACTGGTCTCCAGAAGCTCATCTAGTCAGTTCGTAACCCACCCCCACCTTTCACCGCCAGTGGGGCTGTATGCTTACACTATTATCAAGTGGTCAGTTCGTAACCCACCCACCCCTTTCACCGCCAGTGGGGCTGTATGCTTACACTATTATCAAGTGGACTTCCCCCACTACACCATACTGTGATTATCTGTGATAGGCTTGAGCTGTAAGTGAAATGTCTCCATCCAGGCGGAAGTTAGCACATTGAGACCTGAACCTCACATTACTCACTTGCCTAACTGCTGTTCTGTCCTCATCTGAGAGGCCGCTGTGACCCAGCAAGTACCTGGTCCCGTTTGCCGGAGCAGAGAAGGACCACACTGAGCTACTCCTATTTGTCATTGGTTTCGCCTTCTGAGCCATCGACCATTTTGTGAGGCGCTGGTTGGGTGGGGGGCCAGCCCATGCTTGCAGGGCCAAGGTGAACCATTCCTTGGCATCATGCTCTAACCAGCTGACTTTAGTCACAGCCCCAGTCAACATCCTTAAGAAGCCACTCTGTAAACCAATTCAGAACTGACTGACGTCTCAATGCCATGTGGCTTCAATACCACTCAATCAACTTCCACTTAAAGTTAATTTAGAGTTTGGGGTGATCACAATAGGCTCCATCACTCAACTGCTAAAATCTAATCAACTGAAAAGCAAGTGATTCAGTGGAACCACATGGACTTAGCTTTACATCTCAGGCCCATTAAAAAAAATTTCCAAATGTTTTAGGAACATTCCAGCTCTCTCTTGTTCTTATTGTTTTATTGGATAAACTCTTAAATTAACTTAGCCCATCTTGAATCACATTCTGTAATTCTCAAAACTGAGCATTCTGCCTCTGTTAACCCCTGATCTTTGGAGGAAATGTCATTATGCAGTGCCACAGAGCAAGCAAATCTGAGCTGCTTAGTCATATTTCACTGGGTGGCACTGCTCCCGGCTCTGTGAACGTGACCTTGGGATGCTTCCACATAGCCACTACTAAAAGTAATCACAAAGTCCGCAACAAATAACTTTCTCAGCTCAGAAATTAGTCACTGGTATTCTACTTACTGGAATACAGAGGATGGCTGGCCTTTGTACCATGCCTGGTTGTAAATAATTACTGTTCCTAGTCGATACGGAGCAAATTTAAGAGAGCAAACCATGCGCTCTTCTCTCTTATTACCTTCCTTTCTCTCCCTTTCAGCAAGTTAGGAAACAAGATCTGACATGTGCATGTAGCTGCAGTAACATCAAGCATTAAAAAGAGCACAGGTGTGGGGGTCAGAAGACCTTGACTCCAAACCCAGACCAGTCACCGCTGGGCAATTGTGAGCATCTCAGGAAAGCAATGCCACTTTGCTGTGACTCTGTTTCCCATCTGGAATCTGACGGGAGTCTTTGACCAAAAGAGCCCAGCGAAAGGCTTGCTGGCCCATCATCTGAATAAGGGCTCTCAGAGGAAGTATCCTGGCTAGGTTCCCAAGGTCCAGAACCTGGTCTTTGATTCTCAAGGTTCTTGAGAATGGACTCACACCAACCAAGTTTACAGAAGGTCAATGTATAAGACAAAAATGCCAATTTACTAATCTTTGCTTAACAATGAACCAGTAATAAGACTGGATACTCTCATTTTATGGCCAGACATCTCTCTCCCAGAAATCTACATGATCAGCCAAATTATAAGTAGAAATGTGTTGGCTAGTAAGAATCAAAGCAAAGAGAGCCCAAGGCACCACACCCTAATGTAATTATTACACATTTATGTTGATTTTTTCAAAAGGTCATTTAAAAAAATGATGTACTGGGCCTCCCTGGTGGCACAGCGGTTGAGCGCTGCGCTGTGGAGCTGTCGGCAGCTCGCGATGCGAGTTTGATGCCCGGCCGGGGAGAATCCCACATGGCAGGGCAGACCTCTCCTGCCTCGCCCGCTGCTCTCCTCAGCAGTGTATTTCTGATCTGCCTGTTCTGCTCCCCGCTCTGTCTCTGGTGAACCCTCTCGCCACCCCGCGCCTCTGGCCTGTACCCCAGCTTGTATAAATAAATAAATCTTTAAAAAAATGATGTACTTATGAATTCTGGCTGTCCCTTTGCTACCACTACCTAGTGGCACTGGGACTGAGATTGCTGCCAGCCTTAACCATCCATGTTCTTTTGTCTCGGTGGGTTTATAGTCACTTTACATAGCTCATCTGGGTTTCCCAATCACTTTCATCTCATAAAATCCACAGCCAGTCAGTCAGCCCCACAGAGCCCCCATGGTGTGACCCCGCACTGACTGCACCTCCTTTCAAAATCCCCAAGTCCACACCCTGGTGGCCACCAAAATCAGGTGGCTACACCTGAGACCTCCATGCTGCATTACAAGCTCTTCTTTAGGGGAGAGCTGCTTTCTCCTCAATAGAGATTTCTCCTCCATTGAGTAGTAAGTGTTTGGGAAAGAGAATGAATGTGCAGTGATACAGGCGCCTTGGTGGGGACAGTCCCAGGATTAAAAGGAAAAACCGAGAGAACAACTGGCTTTGGATACTCACCAATAAGAAGGAAGGCATGAAGGAAAGGAAAAAATGAAATCTCTCTTCTCAACAGTGCTCGCCATGTCAAGGACAGGAAGTGGGAGGCTTAGAACCAGCTGCGGCTCAGTCAGTCCGTCCCTGCGGCCGTTCCCCACCCCTTCTCCGTGCTCCTGTCTTTGGGGCCTTTGCAGAAGCCACGCCGGTTGCCAGTTTTGAGGGTGGGGGTGGGTGGGTGATACTTCAGCTGCTGGAGCATCTGTGTGCCAGACCTGGGGGGTATTCTCCCCAAGTCCCTCCCCTCTCCCCTTCAGAAAAGGGGACTTACGTCCTAATGTTCCAAATTGGAATGCGGAACACATTTTCCCAGAAACACAGCATCACACCTGCTACTTGGTCTCTGGGACTTAGTTCTATAGTTCAGCCACATTCGTGAGTAAGCAGGTTGCTGTAGGCCAGCCAGAGCACATAAGCACCACACAGAAGCTGGCTTCCTTAGGGAGATGTATTCTGAGCCCCTAATAATGACTTACAAATAAACTTTTGGGAAATAATGCACTTTTATATTGAAGAACGCTTTGGCACGTGATCCCAAATCAACACCCAACATCCTTTATACGTTTCCCTTGTCCTTTCATAAAAAGGATGAACAAACACCCTAGGCCCTCGAAGCACTATTTATTTTAGAACCGTCTCTAGATAACAGGACTAGGACAATATCCTCAGAAAGTGTCATTAAGTCAACAACTGCTGCCTGGTCGACAGTGCAGGCCTTTCTAGAGGAGGTTGGTCTACGAAGGTAGGGTCCATGGTTGCTGCTTTCCTAGGAGCCTGTGGTGATTTACGGTTGGATGCTAAGAACCTAGTAGCAACTGCCTCACCAAGAACCCCATGCACCGGAGAAACTGGTGTTATATGAGCCTTGAACAAAGGTGAAGGAAGATGGAAGGTGGAGGGGAGCAAAAATCCGCCACCCCAAAATGTGTCTTTTTGGCAAGAGGTTTATTTCATAAGAGGAGGCTTTTGAAAGAGACATTTGCATATGCAAAGGAAACTGCCTCTGTGAGGGCATCTCCCTCACTGTTTTGGAAAGACCTCATCTCCTTGACTCTCTTCAGAGCAAAAGCGAGCACCTAACATCCAAACCTTTGTTTCCTGTGCCTTCCCTGTAAAACTCCCATCACTGACCAGGCCCTTTCTTCCCCCACCCCTCAACATCCTTTGTCTTTAATGAGGTTATTTAAGATGGCATCTGAATCCACCTGGGTAGCTTTCTGGGTCTTACTGTCTTACTGACTCTCCAATGTATGCAGGAAGGATACATGTTATTATTAAACTTCTCAGATATCAGAGACATCGGGGATGGTGTTTTCAGTTAACACCCGTGTCCTTCGGCCTAAAGTCACCCAGCCTACAACTGCCTACAAGACTAAGTTCACACTCCTAGTGTAGCGTGCTCCGGGCTCTGGAAGCACTAACTTGGACTCCCACCTAGACACTGCTACCCACTGTTAAACTCCACCGTTCCCCATGCCCGTGCGGCCTCTTCCCACCATGCCAGGCACGACGCTCACCACACAGACCGTGAACCGTGCTTGCTGGCTATTTGCCTTTCCTTACAACCCAAAATTTCAACAGATGTTTCTTACACCAGAAACACCTCGTCTTTTGTAGGCCTTCCCCAGAAGAAAAGACAGGGGAAGGTATTTTTTTTTGTAGAACTTGATAAAGGGGTCATCTATTTTTCCATCACTTGGTAAAACAGATTCTTCATTTTAACAACCTGATGAGAAAACCTGAAGAAAGCTGACATCATTTACCTCCCCAAAAGGAAGTGAACTTACTGCCTGCGATCACTTTGGGGAATCACAGTTACAGAATTCTGATGTACAAATCTCACACCTCCAAAGCCCAATAAGATCAAGAGAGTTTGGGTAACATAAGTAATAAGATCTGAGCTCTCCCCATTTCCTTGTGGCATGGAAGGACGTCGCTGTTGAGGAGAGTAACTACCACTTCTAGCACTTTGTCAAAACCTCAGAGACAAGGCCTTCTGGCCAAGTGTCTGTGATTTCAGATCACTGGGGCAACGCTGCACCCCCGGGGTGGCAGCTATCTGTACGTTTGCTGTGGCTGAACCAAGAAAAAAGGCATAAGCAGATTTCTACAAAATGATGACTCCTTGAAAAATGTTGAGGAGATGAAGAGGGCTGGGATCTCTCAGTGTAAAGTGATCTTGAAACATAAAGATTTCTTTGCCTTGACTTCCATGGAATTTTGTCACTGACCTGTGTTCCTAAACTAAGAAACATGAATTTGAGCTAAAGTAGAGTTTCTCTGAATCAACAACTAAATACTGTGGGGGGAAAGAATTAAGTACTGACGTGAAGGCTGAAAAAG
This sequence comes from Scalopus aquaticus, assembly GCA_004024925.1. Classification (NCBI taxonomy): domain Eukaryota; kingdom Metazoa; phylum Chordata; class Mammalia; order Eulipotyphla; family Talpidae; genus Scalopus; species Scalopus aquaticus. Next base: position 15,879 of record PVIJ01008564.1, read on the forward strand.
CAGAGAAGGTTTTCCATATGGCATTATGGGATCTAATCTCTCATACTTCCAATTTTCTTAATTTTTAAATTAAATGGTTTTTTTTAGTTTTTTTTTTAAGATTTATTTATTTATACATACAAGCTGGGGTACAGGCCAGAGGCATGGGGCGGCGAGAGGGTTCACCAGAGACAGAGCGGGGAGCAGAACAGGCAGATCAGAAATACACTGCTGAGGGGAGCAGCGGGCGAGGCAGGAGAGGTCTGCCGCACCATGTGGGATTCTCCCCAGCTGGGCATCAAACTCACATCGTGCGCTGCCGACAGCTCCACAGCACAGCGCTCAACCGCTGCGCCACCAGGGAGGCCCAATGTTTTTTATTTTTAAAAAACTTGAAACTCATATTCTGACTTATCCTTTAAAAAAAATCCCTGAATAATACCATATTAAGGGGGCTCCAGCTTTCTTTTTATTCTAACTTTCATCTTTTAAAGAGTCAGCTCAGAGAGACCTCCCTAGTGGCATAGGGGCTAAATCTCAGCACTATCATGCTACTACTGTGGCCTGAGTTCGATTCCCAGCCAGGGAGATTCCCAGATGGCACCGTAGACCTCTCCTGTCTCGCCCGCTTCTCCCCCAAGCAGTGTATTTCAGTAGTTCCTCCTGTTCTGCTCCCCACTCTGTCTCTGGTGAATCCTCTCATCCCCCACACCTCTGGCCTGCACCCCAGTTCTTGTATGCATAGATAAACAAATAAATATTTTAAAGAAATCTAGAAAAATAATATAGTGAGCTCACAGATGAATTCCTATGAGTAAAAGTCAACACTCGATCATCTACTTATTATCAGATACACAAGCTATGACAAATAACTTTTTTAGAATCCCTCCAATCATGTTCTGAACACCTGCTACATGCCAGACACTAATACATAAATGTATTTAAATGAAATAAAAGGGACACTATATAAAATCCGAGAAATAAAGTAGTCCCCACAAGTACACCAACCACTAAACCACTGATCATCTGTAGAAGTGATTTTTTTAATCCCAGATCAACATTTTCTCCAATTGAGAGCACATTCCCAAGCACCTGCATGTCTTCCAAGCACCTGCATGTCTTCAAAGAATGCTGGGTATATTTACACTCTTACAAAATGCATTTTCCCAAAGAAGTTGTTCAATTTCTTTTGTTAGTAAAATACTACATGTGCTTGGTTTGCATACGTTTCTCAGAAATCATTGGTATGTATCCCCAGTTTGCTGGAGACCTAACCATGAAGAACAAATTATAAGATGGAATGTTCCTATTAAAAAAAACAACAGGCCTAAAATGGAGTCACTTGTGCTAAGGCCCATGTTATCAAACCAGACTAAAGACCCAAATTCATTTTGAGAATTTCCTGGTCTTCTCTGGTGAGATAATCTCCCTGGTGAGAACCCCAAGTCTATCCTAAGGGAAGGCGAGCTAACCTCAAACAATCCTTTCCTTTCTTTTTCTAATAACCTTCTTGGCCCACCCTCTCTCTGGCTATAAAAACCTTCTGTTTTGTACAACTCCCCAGATTATCTTTCTACCTGCTATATGGAATGCTGCCGTCTGATTCACGAATCGTTTATAATAAAGCCAGTTAGATCTTCAAATTTACTTGGATGAATATTTTTTAACATTCCTTAGTGTTCAGAATGGGCTCTTCATAAAAGTTAACAGCTTGACACCTTAAAGAAGCCTCTTAAAATAATGTCCACACTTCTAAGGGGTAGCAAAAAGAGTATGTTTTTGTCTAGGGTGAGACAAGTCCTTAATAAGGGTTTCACTTACTGCTTTGCAAACTGCTGCATTTCATCTCACCTTAATTTAATTCCATCTTTTCCCTAATGCCCTATCCAATCCTTCGATTGACATGTCTGATCTCTGTAATAATATTCAAGTCCCCAAGAAAGTATAAAGCTGGGATTTTACTCTATTTGTTTAAGCAGAACTTAATTAGGAAGGTAAATCTTCTGCCAGAAGTCAAACAGAAATGATGTGTGACTCTGTGCTGCCTCAGCCCCACAGCCCTGAATCCATGCGCCCTTCTGCCCTGGGGTCCCACTGCCTAGACAATGCCTGGAGCTAATCAGACAGGTGTCTGTTGTCATAATGTCTTCCTGGTGCAATGTCAAGGTTGCAAGCAGACATCAGGAGGTGTGAACCTGTACCCCTAAATCATAGTGTTGAAAACCAACATCCCCTCAATAACATAAACAAGAAGTCATGACTAAGTAAGAACACAAAGTGGGTGAGTAAAGGCCCTGAGGAACTGACAAGTGACTTCCCACTTCATTTGCAGTTCAAAGACCAGAACCTTACATTTCCTTCTGGAACTAACCTGAAAGTCACGCCCAAAGGCTCTACCTATCTCATACCAAGCTGGGAAGGTCTCCACCTCTCAGGCTGAAGCTTGGGGAGGGCCTCAGTGACAAGATGACTACATTAGCAAGGGACTGGAGTAGGGGTTAGCAGGCCAGGAGTGTGTGATTTTAATAAAACACTATGTTGTTCTCCGTTGTCTCCAGAAACAGTCTGGATTAGAATCAGCATTAAAACCAAATTAAAGTGAGTTAATTTAAGACAGGGTAACTTTAATATTTCCAGTCAGAAAGATTCATTTGGCCAAATTTTCTAACAAAATGTTGGTATGTATTAATACACTTTCAACCCAATTCTGAAACAACATGTCTCCTTTTTAACATCCTGTGTTTTTCTGGATAGAGGCAACTGACTGATTTTCCCCTTCAATTAAGTCCAATTCAACAGGTTTGTGACTTACTTCCTGGGGGCAAGGGAAAATGGTTTTGTCGGTTATCACCAAAAACACACCCATTTGTTGCATTGTTTAATTCAACTAAAACAACAAGCATCTTGTTCTGGAGTGTACTTTGGAAGTATAATATAAATATGTTTGTTTTAAAAATCACAACAGTGAAACTATTTCATCCAGGTACACATGAGAAACTGAAAATACTTGTTCTACATTCTTAGAATTCATGCATATATGAAAAAAGAGTGAAAAGCTTTCCTGATTTTTCAATTCCAAGAGGATTCTGTCCAAACCGTTTCTATTATTAGAACACAAAATGGTAGCGAAAGAAGTTACTGTGGTTAACAACTGAATAATTCATAGTCTCAGAAGACTCCAGTTGCTTTGTCTTCTCCAGTTCCACGTTAGAACTGGATCCCCAAACATATTGCTAGTCCTGAATTGTTATAAAGGAAACCATATACAAATTGTTTTCAGCTGCTAAAAATTGGTCACGCTAAACGTTGAGAACAGGAAGACAATACAATAGAGACTTAATATGAATTGTTATAAGCAGTTGATAAAACTCTTAAGATTACACATATATGATCTGAAATTACAGTGAAAAATTCCAATCTCTGATACATGCATATCCTATGGGCTACTATATCGCTGAAATTTTAACTCTTTATGGAATCTTCCAAATAAATAAATAGGCAAGTAAAATATGGCATATAAATCATTGTAAACATTTTCAACACGCTCTAATCTAAATTTAAATTATTTCCTATGATGCGAAACACTGAGAATTTCAAATCTTGGGGAAAAAAAGCACTTCAATTACTGAGTGAAAGATGTTAATAATGTCGAAAGGATTAGTTTCTACTGTTAAGCATGAGAACAGAGGCCAAGCCTAAGATCGCTATTCATCTAAAATTCCCAGAAATGTTCAACTTTGTTTTGCCTTCAGAAGAAGGGTGTTAACTTTTAGAAAATATGTGAAGATTTTACCTTCGACTTTATTTTTTTTAATGGTTTTTCAAACAAACAAGCAGTCTGCCCAGTAAAGCAAAGAACTGAGAAATAAGATGTCTGGATCTGCCCCACCCCAGCCCCCATTTTAAGTTTGATTCCCGTCTAAATTCTTAATGGAATTAAGTGTAAAAACTCAGAACCTTCGGAGAAGCCATCAGTTTCCCCTCCTCCATTCAAGTTGCTTCTTTTTATGTTAGATTTCAAAAGTATATCCTTCTATAAAGCATGACTCACTTCTTAAACAGAGTTTGCTTAACATAAGTGAACTCAGTGAATTTTTTTCTTTTGGAACGTGTAATATTATCATTCGTGAACCCTAATGTACTTGCTCTATGAAAAGTTCCCACCAGTTTCCTCAAGTTCCAGGCGCTACGCTAAGTGTTTTGCCAACTTTCTCTTCTGTAATGCTCGGAGGTAACATATACTAGTAAGAATAAGGGGGCCTCCCCGGTGGCGCAGCGGCTAAGCACTGCGCTGTGGAGCTGTCGGCAGCGGCGACGCGAGTTCAACACCCAGCCGTGGTGATTCCCACATGGTGCGGCAGACCTCTCCTGCCTCGCCTGCTGCTCGCCTCAGCAGTGTACTTCTGATCTGCCTGTTCTGCTCCCCGCTCTGTCTCTGGTGAACCCTCTCGCCGCCCCACGCCTCTGGCCTGTACCCCAGCTTGTATGTACAAATAAAAAATAAATCTTAAAAAAAAAGAATAAGGTGTCCTTTCCCTAATATTTCCTCCCACTACCACCATGTAGCCAATATGTGGGCAGCCCAGGCCAGCGCAAGTCCAAAGTTCAAGCTCTCAGCCTCTACACCACTACACTGCTTCCCAGAACAAAAGTTTTCCTGACCAGGAACCAAAGCCAGGCCAAGGCAGAGAAAGTCACACATTCTAGCCATGAGACCACACAGCACATGTTGGGTGGCCTGAACCCACACCAAAGGCCCCAGATGTTTATACGTTGGGGGAGGGGGTCCTGCTTTTTATAGTTTTGCTGCCTCCATCCTTGATGAGTGGCCAATTTCATTTCTTCAGTGTTACACATAGACATATTTACAACTTACCTTGAACAATGCAAGGGTTAGTGGTACTCACCCCCACACAGTTGAAAATCCCCAAAACCTTAACTGCTGTCATCCTTTGGTATCCCCAGTGGTTGGGTTCAGGACACGCCCCCATACCAAAATCCACCAATGCCCGAGTCCCTTATCATCAGCCCTCTGCGGTCTGCGCAAAGCATCCAAGCATTCAGCTCGCCAACACTAGACACATGTGATTGATTTGCATCTGTGAACTCAGACCAATGCAGAGAAAAAATCTACATATAAGTAGATCTGCCCAGTCCAAACCCAGCTGTTCACAGGTCAACTGTACGCTCTTTCTGCCATTTGCCAGTGTGGCTACAATATGGCAGACCCTCATCTCCTTTTCCTGCAACTTCCTAGTTAGATGCTGGTTTCCAGTTTACAAAGTGCTTCCACATATGTTATCTCATTTGCTATTTCTAATCAAGAAATTGGGGAGGAAATACAAGATTACTCAGGCCTCCCTGGTGGCGCAACAGGTTAAGTCTCAGCCTATGAAGCTATCTGCAGCCACTGCAGCATGAGTTTGAACCCCGGCCAGGGAGCTTACCACATAGCGCAGCAGACCTCTCCTGCCTCACCTGCTGCTCCCCTCAGCAGTGTACTTCAGTAGATCTGCCAGTGAGTTCTCCACTCTGTCTCTGGTGAATCCCCTCACCACCCCATACCTCTAGCCTACACCCCAGTTCTTGTATGCATAAATAAATAAAGCTTTTAAAAATTAAAAAAAGAGATTACTCATAATTCCGGTGTGTTACATTAATAAAGTCATTGTCCCTGAGTGAGGGCCAGAAGGCTCTCTGCGGCATCAAGTGCCTAAGTCCTAGTGCAAAGGTGGGACGTCAGTCTTGCAGCCCAGCTCTTTCCTGACCATTCAGTCGTCCTAGCCATCGTTGATTTAATAAACATTTTTGAGCACCTGCTATGTGCCACACTCCACAGAGTGCTGAGTTTGCTAGGGTAACAAAGATGATCAAGTTCCCTCCGTTGAGAAGTTCCAAGACTAGCAGAAAAATAAATGTGTCCACAGATCACCACAGTGGAATGGACGAGCAGCACAAAGGTAGCTAGGCACAAGCAAGTCTGAGAAAATAGACCTAGCTGCCCAACTCTGCAAAGATTTTCTAGAAGACTGTGAAGAGGAGGTTAGTCTATCTTTAGGGTTCTCAGCTCGGTGGCAGATTGCTAGGTTGCTGAGCTCCAGAGAAGACAGGGAAATGGTTCTCAACTCTGGCTGCACATTGGAATCACTTGGGGAGCCTTCAAAGCAAAATAATAAGTTTGGCTACCTCAGAAAACTGTTAGGCAGTCCCCGTCAACCAGCCACTCCATTCCTGTGTAGTATCAAGCCAACAGAAACACACCTATATGCCCACCGGAAGACATGAATGAGGGTTTCTTAGCAGTGTGTTCATAGCGACTAGACGTGGGAAACAATTCAGCTGTCCATCAACAGGTGAAAGAAAGACAAAATACTGAAAGTCCATTTGACGCACTGCTCCTAACAATAGAGAAACCACCAGTATCCACACAAACACCACCCAAGTAAATGAAACACGAGCACATACTGTACCAGTCCACTCATAAAAACATCCGATCAGAAAAGAAAAAAGAATCTATTGTCTTAAGATGGGGACAGTGTACCCCTTGGTGAGGAGTAGTGACTGGGAAGGGGTACAAGGTGGTTTCTGGATGCTGATGACGTGTTTCCCAGTCTGAGCTGAGGGGACGGGCAATATTTGTATTCACCGCCTGTACAGCTTTGTCTGAAAACCAAGGGTCTAGCTGTTCCTGTATTTCTCCATAGCTCCTTTGGGGGGCACAGTCTAGCACGTGGCGAAGAGCCTGTGTTTCAGAGTGAGGTATATCACTGATTATTATATTCTGCTTCTGTTTTTGCACTGGTAGCAAGTGGCATTTCTCTGGATCACCCCCAAACCTCAGTTTCCACTGCCGTATAATGGGCATAAGATCACCTCCCTCCCAGGACTGTTATGAGGGTTAAATAAAATAAGATCCTTCAGTGGTCTAGCCCAGGACCAAAAACATCAGTGCTTGAGAAACAGCAGGTAATGGACTCCTTCGCCTCCTCAGTACAGTGGTGAGCAGATGGCTGTAGACAAACAAAACACACTCTCCAATTTCTCCCCCTGAAGGAGTTTCTTTGTAAAGACTGAAGTAACAGTATACTCATGTCAAACGAATATCAGACTTTTCTGGGTCCAAGCCGCTCCCCCTGGTGAGCATCTGCTAGCCCTGAAGATGACCAGAGAGGAGTTGGGCTCGCACGTAAATACGAACCGCAGACCTCACTTGCAAAGTTTTCCTCATGTCCTCACAGCAAAGTCAAGGCCAAGATGTGGGTTGGCAGAAAGAATAGAAAAAAGTTGGTCGCTCAGAAGACACAGCATCCGTGTGTGCCCCATGAATCACTTTTGTGAAAATGTCATGTCTGAGTAAAAACAAACACAACCAGAGCCTGGTCTGTGCGGGAGTCCAGAGCGCGCTACCACAGGGAAGCTGTGTGACTGGCTGACTAAGTTTTTCTGTTCCTGTCTTTCAAATGAAAGTAATGCCATCTCTCCTACATCTTTTACAAGGGCACAGAAAGGTGCAGATAAAACAAGAGGAAGGCATTCAAAACAAAAAAATTCAGCAGCAAAGACAGGCAAGATGAGAATACTAGCTGGAAATTTACTTTGTTCAAAACTCCAGTCATCAACCACCACCCCCTCCCTCCGCCACTGAGAACTCTTGATAGGGAAGGCGCATAGCACACCCAGGGACCACACAGCCCGGAGCCGGCTTATGTAAGCAGGGGCTGCAGCACTGCCTGGCATGCAGCATAACACTCTGCTTAAGAGAAATCCTTGCAAGCGCCTCCGCTGAACTGCAAGGGCAGGCCCAGGCCTTACGTTTTGGAGAGGTGCTCCCAGTCACAGAACACCAGAACAGTGGCTGGAGCAAATGATGTCATCAGAGCTCCTCTTACCATGGTCAATGTCAAAATTAAGATAGGAAGTTCAAGGACAAATTGTGGGTTTTCCCTGCAGATATAAGTTAGAAAAGCAGTTTGGACCTTAGAAGCTGGTTTTAAAAATTGTTACTACTTTATACACCATCCTCTGAAAATGTATTTTGGATCCCGTGAAGCTTTTATTGACAAAAATACCCATAGTTGCATAGAAAAATATATTCCCTTACTGTACTTTTACTCCCACTACGCATTTAGAAGTTCATGTGAGTCACCCCTATATCCAAAAACAATAACAAACCAAAAATAAAAACCTAAGATTTGGGAAGAGACAGATAAACTGAAGGGCTCTCCACTCTAAAACTAAGAAAGGAAATAGCTCAAATACCTGTTGGGTTCCTCTGTAGGACTGGAAATGAAAACTCAAAATGAACTGCACGCACGTTGGAACCAACCTTGTAAAGTACAGGTCTTTTTCACCCACAGACCATTCCTGCGACAGAGCTGTGCACTCCACACCGAAAATAGAAACTATCCCCAAACGTATGGATGCTGGGGATGGTGGTGGTGCTGGGGTTATGATATTAGTGTCCAAAATAGTGCTGTTGGTTCCTGCTCTGGTTGCAGGGCAAAGAAGGAATCCCATCTGATGCAAACCTGGCGGACAGAGACCGACAACTCGCCCCTAAGTTTGGCGCGTCCCCGTTCTGCGCCCTCGGCCCCCCGCCCCCTCTCTGCACCCGGGATCTCGCGGCGCGGAGAGGCCCTGACAGAGAACGGACCCCGCGGCTGGGGCTCGCACCACCGCAGGGAGAGGAAGGGCGGCTCCTCCCCAGCTGAGGTCCTTCGCCCCCCGCCCCCGCGCTCTCCGCTGCCCCCGACCCCTTGCCCCAGGCAGGTCACCTGGCTCGGCTGCTGCCCGCTGGTCCTTCGGCTGCCCGTTCGCTCCAGCCGTTCGCTCCAGCCGCGCCGCAGCCGCCTGGAAGCGGCTCGCCCTCCCGAGTCACGGGGCCCGAGAGCGGCGGGCGAGCCTGTGCCAAGGCTGCGGGAACCGCTGGACCCAGGCGGAGCTGGGACGCTGCCCTGAGCGCGGCCGCCACCCGGGCGAAATTGGAGAGCTGGGCTGGCCGGCTGGGGCGGGGAGGGGCGGCTGCAACTTTGCTCCTGGACGCGGTCGAGGAGGGGGCGCCCGTCTCCAAACTCTGCGCCGCGCCCGCCACCTCGCCAGCCCAGGGGGGGTTTTAATGCCTTTTATTTTTGTATTTGCTTTTGCATCTAAGGGGAAGCCAGAGTCCTTGCTCTCAAGTTCTTGCCTCCGCAGCTCCGCGGGCGGGGGACCGCGGGGTCGTACGCGGGGTGCGGGAGACGCGCCCCGCTGGGTGCGCTGGCAGCGAGCGCGGCGAGGGCGCGCGGGGCGGTGGCGGGCGGGGAGCGGTTGCGGGGGGAAGCTGCCTTCAAGGCCCCTCTGGATCCCGTTCGGTGGTCGGCGCCAGACGCCCCCTCCCTGGAGCCAGAGCCCGGGCGGGAGCGCGGCCTGGAGGGACCCGGCCAGCGCGGGGAAGCAGTGACCCGGACCTGGATCGTCGAAAGTAGGAACTGGAAGTGACAGGGGCGCAGGGCAGAGCTGCAGCCGCCGCCGCCGCCGCCGCCCGGGTGGCCCCGGCAGCAGCAGCAGCGGCGGAGCAGCGGCAGTGGCCACACTGCGCATGCTGCCGCCGCGGGGTTCGGCCCAGAGCCGCGGCTGCAGGCGCCTGGCCTGTGGGCGGCGACTGCCAGAGCCTCGGGCGGGAACCCCGGCCCCACGCACTAGCCCTTCCTGGTGGCCTGCTTCCTCTCCATGGCGGGACGCCCCTCGGAGCCCCCCAGCTCGACGGGGAGGCGGGGAGGCGCTCCCCAGCGGCCCTCAGCTCACCTCCCTTCCCCAACTCTTCCGGGCGCCCCTCCTGGGCTCTGTGACGACAGGTTCCAAATCACAGAGTGTCTTTGAAGAATGAAAAGGTTCGTGAGAGCTGGGAAATATTTACAACCTCACTTGAAATTCAGTTTCTACAGATGTTTACAGCGCCCTGGGGACAAGATTAGGATGGCCAGAAGTCATGGGTGACATTTCATGCAACTCTGGGAAATTCCATTACGAGTGTCAGATTTGCTCAGCAGAAAGGAAACTTACCCAAATCCTCTTTAGTCTTCCCAGTAGCTCAAACTGAGCAGCTAAATACACAAAGCTTTGCCCAGCAGAAAGAGATGGAAATGGGCCAGTTAAAAAGCACCCAACAGTTAGCTAATACCCTACTCCAGTCTCCTCATTTTACAGACGAGCCAACCCAGGCGTACAGAAGGGGACCTGACTGCACACTGGTGGCAGGCTCAGGACTCGAAGACACCCATTCCAGCTACTGCTTGGTGGCCTGGCTGGGCGCCCAACTACTGTGGGGAGGTTCTGCCCGCTCGGAGCTGGAGCGCTTATGGGAGAGTTAGCCTTGACTCATGATTATAAGTAGAGCTGCCTTACTTCCAGAACTGCCTCCCTGCAGAGCAGGCCCTGGGAAATGGCAAATCGTCCATCCCACAGGCCCTACTTTGGGGAGGGTACCCGTGCTGTTCTGGTGACAAGGCAGATGGAGTGAGTCAGGAAGACAGGAGGCAGTGAGGGGGTGGGGGCAGAGAAAAAGCCATACTGATCCCAGCTGGCATGAGAGAGAGAGAGAATGGAAAGGAGGGAGAAAGAAAGAAGCCCTAACTGAGCCTCCTTGCAGTCAATGAAATCCTTCATGAACAAAACATCTTCTTACAAAGTAAGCCTGGCTCAGGACAGAATAGAGGGGGCCCTGGCAAGGGGGCTGGTAGTAAGGGTGGTGGGGTAGAAGCAGGAGTACCTGCTAGGAATGAGGCAGGGAGGTCTGGGTGAAAGGCAACCACAGGACTAGAGTTTGCACTAGTCACTGGTGAGGCTACAGCCAGGCCAAGGTCACCAGAGAGGTACCACCCGAGCCACTCTCCCCTGATCAGACTGTATATGACCTTGAGTCCTATCAAGTTCAAAGGCAGAACAAAAACAAAACTGCCATTGCTAGAATTGGGGTGTTAACGGGACTTCCTGGTCACATTAGTGACACTCTACCCAGATGTGAGGATATTTCCTTATGTTCTGGAAGAGTTTCTCTTGAGGCTTGAGAGTCCTCCCTGCTTTTCCATTCTGTAAACAAATAATAAAGATATATTTGGTTCACAGCAAAGGAAGTAAAATGGACTATAAAGTGGTGAGAAAATGTCCAAACTCATTCGGAATCGTGAAATAGAGATGACAGCAATAAATGAAATACCATTTTCACCCAGCAGTTTAGCAAATATTAAAGATAAATCATATCCAGTGTTGCCCAGGACAGGAAGAAGGCACTTTCTACATTCTTGCTGGGAAACAAGCATTTTTGTAGGGGAATTTTGGGGTATCTATGGAATTTTGACACAGTAATTCCTTTCCTATGAAGCAAGATGTTTCAACAATAATCACAGATGTGCACAAATCTGTATGTGCATATAAATAATCCACTAGGATTTATCCCAGGGATGCAGGATGGATTCCACATATAAAGGTCAATCAATGTAATACAACATTGCATCAATATAATTAAGGACAAAAATCAGTGATCATCTTAACAGATGCAGAAAAAGCACTTGACAAAATCTACTTCCCTTTCATGATAAAAACACTCAAAAAACCAGGAATAGAAAGGAACTCCCTCAACCAGATAAAGAGCATATATGGAAAAACTCACAGCTAACATCATACTCCATGGTGAAAGACTGAATTCTTCCTCCTAAGATCAAAAACAAGACCAGGATGTCACTCTCATCATTTATAGCCAACATTGTATTGTAGGTTCTAATCAGGCAAATTAAGCAAGAAAATGAAATAAAAGGCATTAAATGGGAAAGGAAGAAATGAAAGTATCTCTATTCACAGATGTCATGATCATACATAAGAAAACCACCAGGCATCCAAATAACTCTTAGAACTAATGAACAAGTTGAGCGAAGTTGAAGGACACAAGGTCACTCAAGAAAAATTGTGTTTCTGTGCACTTGCAATGAGCAATCCGAATATGAAATTAAGAAAACAATTCCATTACAATTATACCAAAAGGAATGAAACACTTTGGAAGAAATTGAACCAACAAAGTATAAGGCATCTACACTGAAAGTTACAAGTCATTGTTGAATGAAATTTAAGACGACCTAAATAAATGGGAATACATCCAGTGTTGATGAATCAGAAGACTTAATATTGTTAAGATGACAATATTCTCCAAAGTGATATAGAGATTGAATAAAATCCCATTGAAATTCCAGCTGGCTTTTTGCAGAAATGGGTAAGCTGATCCTAGAATCCATATGGGTATGCAAGGGATCCAGAATTGCCAAAATGATTTGATTTGTAAAACAAAGGACAAAGTTGGAGTACTCATGCTTTCTGCTTTGAAAATCTACTACAAAGCTACATTAATCAATTCAGCTAAGAAAGGATAGTGTTTCGATAAATGATTTAAGGATCGCCACATGTAAAAGAATGAATTTGGACTAACTCACTCCATATACAAAAATTACATACCTCAAAGACCTACATGCAAGAGCTTGAAACTATAACACTCTTAGAAGAAAATATAGGAAGAAGTCTTAGAATCTTGTATTGGGCACTGGTTTCTTAGATACTCTACACAAAATACAAGCAACAAAAGAACTAGATGAATTTTATGTCATTTCAAAAACATAAGTCACCTTTATGAAGTCAATATTTAAAACTGTTTAAATTTGTGTGTTCCACAAGATACTATCAAAGTTGGGGACATGTTTCCGTGGTGTCTCAGCAGACCGCCCTGACTAGTCCCAGCTGTGTAATCTAGAGACCCCAAGACACCATGCCATATGAAAAACACCAATATGGAGGTTACTTGGAGAGGCCAAGTCACCACCTTGAGGGTCAGAAGGTGGTGGTTCTTTAATGCGGTCACCATGCCCCATAGCCAGTAGGCAAATTGGGGGCATGCTGCCACAACTCTGGCTCCATTTGTCTACATTTCCAAACTGCCCGTTTTAAGCTGCACTCTTTCTTCCTTTTTGTTTTTGTTTCTCCCATTCCCTTTGTCTTATAGCTCAGGGGTAAGGTGGCCGTAGAGCACACATCAGGGGTCAGTGAAAAGGGAAAATAAGGGGAACCCAGGTACAGTGAGGGTGGGGAACACCACTTCCATTTTCCTTTCAAAAAAAGGGGAGGGTGGCAGGGGTGTGATTGTTTGGAAAGGTAGAGAACAAATCCGAAAACAATATGGAAGCTCCAGAGGTGGGTGGTGGGAACAGTCCCCAGAGAAACTGGGGAGGGGGGGGTGGTCAGAGCAATGCTTGCAGCATCAGGTTTCTCGGGAGTTTCTGTTGGCCCAACTCAGAGTTCTCCCCGCCACATTCACCAGCAGCTTGACAGTTTCATGCCCACAGTCTGCTGGAGGGGTCTGTAATGAAGACATCTTTAAGTGCCTCTAACAAGCTGTTGATGAAGTCAAGTCAGAATGCATTGAGGTAGGTGAGCTCAGAGAACTTGAAGTCACCGACAATGGTGCCCAGATGCCTGGACTTAAGGATGGTTTTGGCCTGGTCTAAGAGCTCAAACCGGGGTTCAAGGGGTCCTGATTGCTGGAGAAGATGCTGTCCCACAGAGCAGTCCTGAGCTGGCAGTATCCCCCCTCCCCCTCTCCGTCAAAAAACCACTGTCTGATGTCATGGTCTGCTTTTCCATGGGATGTGGCGTCACTGACTTTGGTTGTTTTCATCCAGGGCAGTGGGGAGGCACTGTTTAAGAGGATTAGGGGAGATGGGATCGCTGAGGGCTCTGGGGAGTCACATCATGTGGAGCTGTCCCCTCCACAAACTAGTCTACTAGACTGGGGCACACAGCGCGTCTCCCTTTGAGGGTGACACAGGGCAGCTGGTCATGGCGAGAGGACACACAGCAGTTGCAGCACCTGAGGAAAGCCATCCCAACGGCCATGGCGCTCCAGCACCGATAAGGGGTCACGTCCATTCCAGAGGAGGCCACGCTCATGGTCGTTGATGACCTCTGCACAGAGCAAGAGAAGAACACGCAGGGCTCTCCGTGTCCGGTGGTGCCCACAGTCAGACCTGCGGTGCAGGCGGTACAGCACATGCTCCTGCCACCCCGAGCTCTTGGCCACACCTGGCTTGCCCAACACTTCGGGCTCGCCGAGCCAGAGGTCAGGTGCACCTTGCCTTCCACAACCTGCTCCACAGCAGCAGTCTCCACTCTACTCTGCTGGAAACTTAACTTCCCAGGTCTCTTCTCTGGTTTGGCCCAGTGCCGCCATATTGGATGCGGCCGCTCTGCATCCGGGCTCCTGCCTCTGGGCACTCTTTCTTTACCTAAATAATAGTGTGTTCTGGACACTAGGCAAACCGGGTTCTTGTTACTTTGTGTACACTTACGTTTTCACAGGTCAACCAAAATCTTTTAAGCACGTCTTATACCAGGAGCAGCACATAGCTCACTCTGTCTAAAGTGACATTGCTGATATTTGTGTCTAGGTCTGTCTCCTGGCTACCTGTGAGCCTGAGACTCGATGGTCAGTACCCGGGGCTGCTGGGTGCACCCCAGCTGATCATTTGCTCTCATTCTTTATGTATTTATTTGCTCAGATTTCCCTTAGGAAGCTCCTCAGTATGGCTCCTACGGGCCTCAGTGCGCATACAACGTCACGGAGTTATGACACTGCCAGTGAGCACTTATTACAAGCGTCTTATGGGTAGTGGTTTATCAAGTACCTTAGAGGTATTATTTCATTTGAGCCTTAAAACAGTTTGGTGCAGTAGATATAATTAATGTCTCCATTACACAGATGAGGAAACTGGAGCATATAGAGGCCAAGTAACTTTTCCCAGAGTCATGCAGTCAGTAACTGACCCAGCCAAGACTCTGACCTAAGTCTGTCAATCAAAAGAAGGTATGTGGCAGAATTTGCCTTATTACATATTCATATGTTGTTCAGGCCAGCTAGAATTACAAAAAGAAAAACATGCCCAGTGCCTTTCATTTAGGAAGCTATAAATGTATGATATATATTTTTAGAAGATTTCTATCCAAAGTAGATACCGATATTTTCCACATTGCTGCTTAAAGGGATAAACTTTCAAGAGCAGAAAAATACACTTTTGTGCAACGACTCAGTCCCCAACAATATGAGACCCAGGAGGTGTCTCCATTATCTGCTTTTCTTAGAACTGCACAGAAGCTCAGTATACCTTCCGTCAGCTTCAGAGTGTAAAAATCATTGGCAGCCATACCACGTTTTTATTTGACAAGCAAAAACCAAAACCAAAACCATGATCTGTTCCATGGCAGATATTCTATAAGGGATAGAGAGGGGTCTCAAGTCACACCTGCCTAGAAGCCATACACACCAATGCAGCCATGCATCACATGCACACACACCACCACCACCACCCCACACACACAGAGTGAGATAAAATTGGGCAGCAGGGAAACCTGGAATAAAATACTCTGAGACAAGCATAGCCTGATACTATGGCTAACTTTAGGGAAAATTCCAAAGCAAGCGAAGTTTATCTGAGGCAAAGCTGCTTCTAATTACTACTAAGACTGATACTTGGAGAACACTTACTACGTGCCAGGCACTCTCACACGAGTATGAATTCTCCAAGATCTCACACCAATCCTAAGAGACAGGTGCTGAGTTATTCCCATTTTACAGATCGGGAGACTGAGGCTTAGAGGTGCAGTTAAGTACAGTAACATGGCCACAAAGGTCACAAAACCACCAGTGTGTGAGTACTGAGATTTGAATCCAAGAAGTCTAGCGATAGAATCCATACACAAACCACAGCTAATACTTCCCCACAAAAATATACTACAAATACACGTCTACACTTCTCACGTCCCTGGGCCTGTACTGGGCCTGTACGTTATCTCATAGAGCTTTTGAGGGTAGAACTCTTAGTGCTAAGTTACTATGCAACATCTCATTTGAACCTTATAACACCACAAGGTAGCTAGCATTGTGTCCATTTTACAGATAAAAAACACAGAGGCCCAGAAAAGTTAAGTAACTTGACACACAGATAATAGTATCACCTTCCTCTCAGTAACACCCCTATAGGCACTGTAAGGATTCATATAATACAAAATCATGGAATACGGAAATTGTGTGTGTAATGTAAAAGGTCAGCCTCAGGGCAAGCTTTTCAAGGCCCCTGTTCTAAAATGTTAATGGGAAAAAGAGACAACAGGTTTTTCTCTCACCCCAACTCAGAGATTGCAATGCCCCCTGGCAGCTGCAGTGACCCATCTCAGTTGCCCTCAGCAGGCAGCACCTGGTCTGTCACTGGAAGCCTCTCTCAGGGCTTGAATGCTGTCTTTCAAAGGCTATCTGTTTTTACATTTCGATTTTGCATTGTTTCGGAACTGATTTCTGGAAAAGACAAACTAGCAGGTCACCACTGGGGCAGACAGCCTCCTCCTCGGCTTCTGTAAGATCTGAGCTTGTTTCGCGTGAAAACGAACCATGTGTTCTGCCACAACAGCAGCTCTAGCGGCAGAGTGAGGAGTGCCTGGGCCAGCTTACCTCCACCTGCAGGTTGGCACAGCCTTTCAGAAAGTCCTTGATGTTGTGGGTGCACTCGGCTTCAGTCTGGGGCTCCAGGCAGAACTAGAGAAACACGGTCAATGTCACTTGGAGCCTGCCATCCCAGGCAGGCCCACCCTACTCCCCATTCACTGGCCAGATAAACTAGGCTTTCAAACACGGGGCCACGTTGCTGTCAATTCAGGAAGAAAAATAACCGCTGAAGGAAGTGAGGCAAAAAAATCTAAACGGTTGGTCTTTATTTCAAATGCAACGAAGCCTTTAGCGCTAAGCCATCTCTACCTACAAACTTGTTCTCGTGCCTTTTCTCAAAGTGGGGTGCTTGCAAACTCAAGCAACGCAGACCATTTTGTTGAATTTGATTCTTGCTTTCAACTCTTGGCCCCTCCTTCTCATGAAAATGTATTAAAGTTCTATTTTCCCTTTCTCTCTTCTCTACAGTTCATCAGTTCTCAAGCTCTCACCACCATCTGACCGCTGTTTTTCAAGTTTAGGAAATGATAAGTTGATTGTTCAGTTAAAATACAAACTAGTTCAAGAAGGCAAAAGACCTTCGCATTCACATTCCCTGCTGACCTTAAGGAAATAATTGTAGGATTCTACCGTTGTGCCTACTTAAAGGGCCTACTTTAGAAATTACCCGTAGATCCCCAACATAACAAATCTTGGATTTTTAAAGGAGAGTGAGGCTAGTTTCACTTTGAACACATGTTGCAGTCCAATATATATATTTGCTTTCTATTGTTTTAACGAATCTTATCTGACATTTGGATTTTTTTTTCCTGGTTGTTAAATAGCCTCACTTTCTTTTTTTTTTCCTTAAAGATTTATTTATTTATACATACAAGCTGGGGTGTAGGCCAGAGGTGTGGGGCAGTGAGAAGATTCACCAGAGACAAATGGGGAGCAGAACAAGCAGATCGACTGAAACACACTACTGAGGGGAGCAGCAGGTGAGACAGGAGAGGTCTGCTGCACCATGTGGGAAGCTCCCTGGCTGGGGATCAAACTTGTGCTGCAAAGGCTCTGGCTAGCTTCATAGTGCTGTGCTTAACACGCTGTGTCACCAGGGAGCCCCAATAGCCTCACTTTCAGTGAATATTTTATTTCTTGGGGGGGGGGAAATCTACATTGATTTTAGTTCAACTGTCAATAGACACCTGTTACAAATCATCGCACTTGTCCACAGGCTCGTATGTACCCCAAGTCCAAACCATGCCCTCCCGACACAGGGGTGACATGTGTGTGTCAGAGCACGCTGGGGATATGGGCGTCTTCCTTGTCCCCACACTGGCACCAGCAGTGTGACAGGTCTTTACTGCCCTGATCGAGGGCCAATGACTCAAGGCCATTTCATTTTCGGACTTTTTTCAAATGACAGAAACAGCAAGAAAGAAGCTCTCACGTTTAGAAAGACACAAGAGCAGAGAAGTCACAGGACCTGGACAACAGGCGGTCCCAGGGGCCCCACTGTGGCTGCCCTGGGGAGCAGAGCTTACCTTTTCTACCGAGCCAGGCCTGAGTCTGTTGATCAGTTTGCACAGCACGACCCCATTTTTCAGTGAGGACTTCAAGAACTCCTCCGGATCGCAGATGGTCTTTTTGGGGGAATCTAAGACTCCCAAGGATATAAGCCATGTCACGATTCGCTCTTCTGGATTCATTTCTGAGGACTGTGAGCTCCGAACAGTTCTCTGGGGCAGCTGCAGGGCTAAGCCACATCCGTGATTGCATCTGCTGTTGGCTTCCTTTTTATGAGTTCTCCTCTGGCGCTTGCAGAGCAAAGCTTTAAAATGACTCTTCTTCGACCACACTGGAAGGAACCTACTCGAAAATCCCGGGGATCACACTCAAACATGTCAACATAGAATGAATGGAAAAATCTTGCACATCCCTGGTTTTCTCCTTCAAAACCTGCAAGATAAATTCATTAGGATTTAAAAAAGAAAAACACACACACAAAAACCCAACAGTGCAAGAAGCTGTAAGGGAAGGAAGTGAGGGAGGAGAAAGAAGGAAGCAAGTGCTCTTGGAAAACAGAGGTGAGCGGCACTGAGGGGACCTTGGGAATGAGCAGTGGGGGGGGTCAGTGTGGGGAAATGTTGTCAATAAGGAGCCTGACCCCAGTGAAATCTGGCTCCTGTCAGGAGGAAGACGCCAACTGGCTCTTAGGTCAGACTGCTCTGAGCACCACGGGCTCCAAGGAGGCAGGCCGAGAAAATTCTTCCAAGAAATGACCGGGTGTCCTCATCCTATCTCAGAGATGGCGTGTCACGATCATTCCTTGCAAAACACGTTGCGTTGCATGGTGAGAAGGTGCTGAGCAAATGAAGATTGTGCCTGCTGTCGGCCATCACTGCGTATAAGCAGAAGCTAGAAGAATGGCATTTTACTTTGCAGCCAAAAAACTATATTTGGGGAAAGAGGCTAAGGATAACATCTGACATCCTGTTTACGTGCATTCTTTAGCAATTCTTTTTCTGGACCTGGTTCTACTCCACAATCCAGCTGCAGTCCCCTTAGTGGAGACTCAGACACAAAAGCAGGTAAAAAACACTTGAAAACAACTTTTGAGAACAAAAGAGCACTTGTCCTCTGCCTGCACTCCAGCCTGGAAGGTTGTTTCTCAACAAGAAACCCTTTGCATTCACAAATGCTGCTGAAAAAAATAATAACTGGTGTAACAAGAGGTCTTTACTATTCTCAAGCATTTTCAGAACCAGTTGAAATTGTCAGGCTATTGGGAAATGTATGAGAAGGCCAATTTTCACAGCCCAGCCTTACACTGGCAAATGGTTGGCACTGCCCCTCACTACCCCTCCTGCTCGGGATCCTGCTAACCATCAGAAGCCTTCTCAACATAGCTCCGGGCATCTACTACTACCAAATAATCTTAGATTATCTACTAAATGTCTTCCCAGCTTCCCCTTCTGGCATAACACTTATCATACTTTACTATTATTACTTGTTGTTCTGTCTCCTCCAGAATGTAACCTCCCTGTGTGTCTTTAACTCTGTTCCTGGCAGAGGGCCTAGTACACAGTAGATGTTTTCTAAAAACTCGGACTAAATGAATGAATAAATTCATATGGAGACCTGGGTACAGACACTACCTGATTATGCTAGGGACTTTTGTTTGTTTTAATGGCTTAAAACAAAAATGCCTCATTAATGATTTTTTACATTTTTATTGAAATGTAACTTACATAATAAAATGCACATATTTATGATTTATGATTCAATAAATTGTGGTACATTTATACACCTGTGATACAATCGCACATACTCAATCCAAATGAAACTTTCTTTCTCCCCCCAAAGTGTCCTTGTGTTCTTCCCACACTTTCTCCCCTCCCTTCCCCCCAAATCCCAGACAACCATCAATCTGCATTCAGTCTTCTAGATTAGTTTCCTTTTTCTAGAATCAAAGAAATGGAAGTGTATACTATGGATCCTTCTTTTTGTCTGACTTGTTTCACTCAACATTATTTTGAGATTCATTCATGTCATTGTGTCTATCAAAAGTCCTATAACAAAGATTTCACTGCCAAATACTTGGCTTTATGCAATTATACTTATAAGCAAAATAAGTACAATCAACCAAACATTTTAATTGGCTTTTGACCCACAGTCAAATCTATGTAGTGAAAAAAAAGGAAATCCATTGTTGATAAATAAAATCCCCAAATTTGATCTACTTAAACATACGTCATTTGGACAGTTTGCACAATTGCACATCAAAAATTGTACTCTACAAGCAGATCTGGCAGTAATGTTGAGGCATCGTTTACATTACATTTTCTGATGAAGAAGAAAGCTGAGTGAGTTCAGGAACCCAGCCGACTTAGCCCAAAATAGGATTGAGTAGGCTGAGGTCCCCTGGATGAAGATTTGCATCATTCTGGACATTGGCTATAGCAAATTACTGTAAGTAATAAAGTAAAATCAGAAAGGCAAGGCCACCTCTGCAAGACGAAAGGAACAGTTTTAGTAGTGTAAAGATTGGATGTTAGGATTGGTATGGTCAAATGTCAAGAAAGCAAGGAATTCTGGGACAGTAGAAAGCATATGGGTGGAGTAATTAGTGAAGGAAATCAGGCTGGGTAGGGAAGCAAGTGAAGATAGAGAGGAGCTGATGAACTGGGAGGGGTGGGGGCAGAAGGTTGAAAGACTGGAGGTAAAACGGGCAAAGGTCTCGCTGGACTTCAGTCCCTGGTAGTGCACATGCACTGGCTGTCTCTGGCTTTCCCACACCCACCTTCGCATCCTCATGAACTCCTTGGCACAGCAGTTAGGTTGATTTTCCAAAAGCACCTCTTTAGCAGTGTAATGTCGCT
This sequence comes from Scalopus aquaticus, assembly GCA_004024925.1. NCBI lineage: Eukaryota > Metazoa > Chordata > Mammalia > Eulipotyphla > Talpidae > Scalopus > Scalopus aquaticus. The sequence continues at coordinate 36,732 of PVIJ01008564.1, forward strand.
GGACAAACATCCTCCCCATGGGGCCTCCCTGGTGGCGCAAGGGGTTAAATCTCAACACTATGGAGCTATCAGCAGCCACTGCAGCACGAATTTGATCCCCAGCCAGGGAGCTGACCCACATGGCGCAGCAGACCTCTCCTGCCTCGCCCGCTGCTCCCCTCAGCAGTGAATTTCAGTGGATCCACCTGTTCAGCTCCCCACTCTGTCTCTGGTGAATCCTCTCACCCCCCCCCACACACACCTCTGGCCTACACCCAGTTCTTGTATGCATAAATAAATAAATCTTAAATTCTCTCCATGAACTGAAACAGCATTTTACAAACTATACATCTCATGAGGGAAGGAGGAAAAGAAAGCCATGATTGGAACTTGAACCAAAATAGGTAACATTCCATGAAAACTAAAAAAACTGCAGGAAATAATGTAAATATTAACTTTATTAAAATTCTATAGGTTTGGGGCCTCCCCGGTGGCGCAGCGGTTAAGCGCTGCGCTGTGGAGCTGTCGGCAGCGGCGATGCAAGTTCGACGCCCGGCTGGGAGAATCCCACATGGTGCAGCAGACCTCTCCTGCCCCCGTGACCCGATACACTAGTTTAGAGGATCTGCAAGGGGGCAACGGAATCTGCATTATCCAAGTAACCCCTCCACCCCTGCTTGATTCTGATGCAAGTGTACCAAGGTCACACTTGGAGAAACAAGATGGATTAGAACCTTCCATTCCACCCCAATTTCTGCCAACACCTGGGTCATTTCGACATCCACAAGAACAACACTGCAGCATCATAGCCTGAATCAGTTCCTTGCCCTCCTACTACTCAGAATGATGAGTAAATGTGAAAATGGACCTGGGGCCTTTAAATATGTTTTACTTAGCCAGCTGGCAAGTTATGAAGCTTTATCAGAAGCGAGTAGTGGAGAGACGTTGCAGGAGGAAGGGGTTTGACTTCCTGTTTCCTGTGTGCTCGTGAGAGTCCTGCTGAGCTCCCAGTTTTCCTAGCGCTCACCTTCTGCAGCAATGCACAGTGGGTAGCAGCTTCTTTGACACCACCATTGGGTGGTTCTGTCACAAAGTGTCTCTGGTGAGACACCTCCCCTGGGACTGGGGAACCAACACCCTAAAATGGCACATTTTCAGCAAATTTCAGGGGCGGATGTCCCATAAGTTCCACTGACTCAGCACCCGAGCAACTTCTCCAACAAGGCCTGGTGAAGGCCATGGGTGAAGGGGGCATTATAACAGCGCTGGGGCTGCTGACTAAGATATGATATTTTTCTTTTGTCTGCTGTTATATATTCCACCTGCTATTCCTATATTCTTTTAGAACTCCCTTGACTACTTGCTGACCAGTCCTTCATTACTCCAGCCCCCTGTTGTCATTAAGTATTCTTTGTTAACTGTTTCCTGTTCAAATCACTCTGTGGTTTCTCTGTCCTGACTGGCCCCAGGCTGACACGCACCCCACTTCAGCCAGCCACCGGCAACCGCTCACCTCTGCTTTGCCTTGAACAACTTCTCTGCCTCCTAAGTCCTGACTTCAAACATTACATTTTCTCACCACAACTTGCCCGTTTGTTTGTTCAGTTCCTACCACGACCACTAGCACTGGACCTCATAGGGACCTTTAAAGCATTCTTGTCCAAACTGATCACACAAATTGCATTCCCACAAGCAGGGTGTGTTGCTGTCACTTAACATTTCAGATTTTTTTTAAATGTTGTTTTTGTGAGTGTGAAGTTTACTTTTTCCTTTTTGGAATTTTGAAATTTACTTTTCTCTGATTACTAATAAGTTTGAGCCTGCTTTTCATAAGCTGATTGGCCAAACATATTTCCTCTTCTGTGTGATACTTGTCCACTTCCACTGCCCACTTTTGTTTTGGATTATGGGTCTTTTTTGTTATTGATTTGCCAATGTTGGTGATGTTTTGTGGATACTGACCAGGGTCAGTTGTGAATATCTTCTTGTGCTGTTATCGTTCATTCTGCGGTATATTTTAAGAAACTGAAGCTACCTCTTGATTTTTGAAAGTCTCCCTCTCCTGTATAATCAATCCAGAACCTGGCAGCCCCGGCTGGCAGGCAGCTTCCAAGTCACCAGAGATCCAGGTTCTCTTCTCCTGCTATGCTGCCATCCTTAACTTCTTACCTCACAGTTCCAAATGCTGAACGATGACTGTTGATGTGATCTTGGATTAGATAATAATTTCTTAGATCACACACCAAGGTCACAAGCTACAAAGTAATAGATAAATTAATCTTCATCAGAATTAACAATTGCATTTCAAAGGACATCATCAAGACAGTGAAAAGACAACTCACAAAATGAAAGAAAATATTTCCAAATCATATATCTGATTAGGGATTTGTATCCAAAATAGAAAAAAGGGCCTCCCTGGTGGCGCAGTGGTTAAGCACTGCGCTGTGGAGCTGTCGGCTGCAGCGATGAGAGTTCGACGCCCGGCTGGGGAGAATCCCACATGGTGCGGCAGACCTCTCCTGCCTCGCCCGCTGCTCCCCTCAGCAGTGTATTTCTGATCTGCCGGTTCTGCTCCCCGCTCTGTCTTTGGTGGACCCTCTCGCCGCCCCATACCTCTAGTCTGTACCCCACTTGTGTGTATAAATAAATAAATCTTTAAAAAAAAAAACAAAATAGAAAAAAATTCTTATAACTTAATAATAAGACAAATAACTAAAAATGGGCAAATTATCTGAATAGACATTTCTTCAAAGGAGATACACAAATAGCTATTTAACACAAGAAAAAATGCTCAACGTCTTTGACCTTCAGGGAAATGCAAATCAAAACCACAATGAGATTCTACCTCACACCCATTAGGATGGCTATAATTAGAAAGATAGTTAATAACTAGTGTTGGTGAGGATGTGGACAAATTGCAACCCTCATACTTTACCAGTGGGAATGTCAAATGATGCAGCTGCTGTGGAAAACCATTTTGCAGTGTCTCAAAATGTCAAGCATCGTTACCTTGTAGCCTAGCAATTGCCCTCCAAGAGAAGTGAAAGTATGACCACACGAGAATGCGCTTGTACACAAACGTTCAGAGTAGCATTGTTCATGACAGCCAAAAAAGTAAAAACAGCCCAAATGTTCAGGCCCTAACGAATGGAAAAGTAAAATGTTGTAATCAAATACTACTCAGTCATGATACATAAATGAATCTTGAAAACATGCTAAGTAAAGGCAGCCAGTCACAAAGGTCTTATACTGTATGTTTCTTTATTCTTTTTTAGTGTATTCTGTTACAGTTTGTATTGTTTTTACAGTTTATATTGTAATGAACACATAAAAAGTAGAACAGCCGTTGGCTAGGATCCGCCTAGGGGTGGGGGTTGGAGGAAATAAGGAGTGACTGATAACGGATAGCAGGGCTTGGGGTGGCATTGGCGAGGATCAAGTGCATGGATCTGTACATGACTGGAAATGCTCTGCCAGCAACTCCTCATAGGCACCAAGGACCAAGCATCCGTCTAGATGAAGCTGGCTGAGGCTGACAGGGGCAGGTTCAGTGGCCAGTTTATAACCTGCGCCACCTGTGGGACCATTCACAGGATGGGCAAATCCAATGACTCCGTATATATGAGGAAGAGCAAAACTCTGATTGGCTCTTCCTTGTTTGTTTTCTTTCCCTCAGGAATCAAAGTCTTCGTTGCTTGCAGTCTTAATGTTTGGAAAGGGTTGATTTATGTTTTGTCCAATTCTCTAGTTGCTTGTTTTGAGAGGACAAGTCTATACCACATAATCATTCATGGATAGAAGCACAAGTTGGTTTAGTCTATTTTTATTTATTTGTTAAAGGATTTATTTATTTTTGGAGATTTATTATTTTTATTTATTCATGCATACAAGAACTGGGGTGTAGGCCAAAGATGTGGAGTGCGTGTGAGAGGATTCCCCAGAGTCAGAGTGGGGAGCAGGACGGCAGATCCACTGAAACACACTGCTGAGGGGAGTGGGCAAGACAGGAGAGGCCTGCTGCGCCATGTGGGTCAGCTCCCTGGCAGGGGATCGAACTCATGCTGAAGTGGCTGGGGATAGCTTGATAGCGCTGAGACTTTAACCCCTGCGCCACCCAGGAGGCCCTAGTCTATTTTTAATTGTAACTTCTACATCATGCAAAAAATGAGACCTAGCACAGTTATTTCTTGTTATTTCATAAGGGCTCTTTAGATATCAGGTTATCAACTTTATGAGAGATGTGTCTTAAATTTTTTCCTAGCTAGTGTTTGTCTTTTAAAGTCTACTTATTTCTTAGCACTTACTACATAAACTGTTAAATTTTGCATATAATTAAATATACCAATCTTTTCTTTTTTGATGTATACCTTTTATATCATGCTTAAGTCCTTCTTCAAGGTCACTTGAGAACTAATCCTAAGGAAATAATGATAAGTTCACAAGCTATATATTGATCCTGATGAAATTACAATCCACAGAATAAAAAATTTTATGTGGTAGGCCTCATCAAAATTAAGAACACTTGCTTTGTGAAAGCCCATTTGAAGAGGATGAAAAAATAAGCTACACACAGGGATAAAACATTGCAAATTGCAAACCACATATCTGATAAAGACCTACTACTAGATCTTTATCTCAAAACTCAACAGTAAAAAAAAATATCCAATAATAAAAGGGCAGGAGACATGAACAAATATTTCATGAAATAGGATATGTGGATGGCAAACACAAGATGTTCAATATCATTAGCCACCAGGGAAATGCAAATTAAAATCACAATGCGATAACAATACACACATATCAGAAGAGTTGAAATTAAACAAAAAAAAGTCCTAGCACCAAATGCAGCTGAGAATGTATAGAAACTGGACCGCTCATGTAGTACTCAGATAGTGCTAGAAACATAAAATGTTACGGCCACTCTGGAAAGTAATTGGTAATTTCTTTAAAAACTAAACAAATATTTGCCGTACAGCTTAACAATAATATACTCGGGAATTCATCCCAGAAAAAATGAAAATACAAAAACTTAAACATGAATGATCAGAATGCTTTATTTGCAGCAGCAAAAACCTGGAAACAACCCAAATGTCCTTCCTTCAACAGATAAGTGATTAAGCTGTGGTATGCCCATGTGTTGGAACATTACTCGGCAATAAAAAGAACAAGTCTTGGCTCTGCATCTCCAGCCCCGACTTCATAAGCCAAATTCATATATTCAACTGTTTAAGTCAGTGTGGTCTGGGGCAGATGAGGGGCCGAACTCTGCCTCTTGACCACTGGCACACCCACACTGGTTGGGATTCCTGTGTGAGGCCATGGTCTGAACTCCGCCCCCGCTGTCCTGAGCAAGAGGGTCGCTGGGAAGAGGACAGAGCAGCTATTTTGGGGGAGCCTTTAAAAGAGAGCCAGATAAGGGGAGCTGCTGTTTTCGGAGCTGGTGGGGGTGGGCTGAGCTCCGGACCCCAGCAGTGCAGACCTTTGCTCACACTGCTGGCCCCTGTAGTTTCACTCACACCATCGATCAGTACTGGGCCTCCTCCCTCTCCATCTTGTTAGAATAAAGCTTGTTTTCTCTTTTGCTGCACCAAAGCTCCTTTTGTGGCAATGGGTGGCTGGACCCAGAACTGGGAAGAGTGGTTCTGATCCAGTGACAATTTTTAGACCCTTTGCTTGGTAGCACTTAGGAGTCTCCACTTGGATGATCTAACCTCAAAATCAACATGCCCCCAAACTGAGGACCTGACTTTCTCCCTTTCTCTCCTCCCTCCCCCATACATCTTCCTAACAGAATTGAGAGGCAAGGGGGTTAGACTGATCTGTGTGAATGCTGTAACCCAAGTCCACAAACCTTGGAGTCGTACTTGACTTTTTCTCCTTTGTTCACATCTGATATCCAGGCAACCAACAAAGTTCTGCCAGTTCCATGCACGCCCATAACCTGTCTGCCTCTCATGTCCTCCGCTGCTGCCAGCCTGGTTGAAACTATCCTGTCTTTAACCTGGGTCACCACTTTCAATTCATGACAATTACCCAAAAACTTACGAGGTGATGCAAAAGGCAAAGTGCAATTCTGGGTACACAGACATAGGCAGAAAATGTAAAACACACCCAAGGAGGGACAACTCAAGAGTTTTTATGGGAAGGAAAGAGGAAGATGAGATAAGCGGTTAAAGAAAAGAGTTGATTAGTGGAAACAAGATTAAATTCTTCTTGGCTATACATAATTGATTTCTGAGTCTCTAGAAAGAATGAAAAGGAAACTTGACTGATTCTGCCCTTCAGCTAAAAATGCATAATTATCGGTTCTTTCCCAATGACTTCTTAAACAAATGTTTGCTTCATGGTTTCCTACAGAATTGTTTTTGGCTCAATCCAAAGCTCTTGGACCTTTGAGACAGGTAATATAATTTCTCTGTAATGGCTCCCCAACTCCATTTTTAAAATGGCTACACAGATGTCAACTTTTCATACCCCTATAGCCCCTCACCCTGGGGTCCCTAATACTATTTTCCCCCTTTACAGTCTATTCTCTACACAGGAATCTGAGTAATTCTTTTAAAATATAAATGAATGAAATCATCTTCAACTGCTTTGAATCCTCCAACAACTTTCCATCACATGAAGATACAACCCAGCGCTATGGCAGGAATCAGGCCGCTGGCAGGAGGTTAGATCTCTGAGAAGGTGAATGTGGCAGGAATCAAGGCCGCCATGGCTGCAGGGAATGTGCTCTCCTCTCCCAAGAATGGGAATTACGTATCTTAAGAGAGTCTTTACTGCTATTTGAACATTGGCTTTTCAACTAAGAATGATTTCAGGTCATTCGAAGGTCAAACATACCATAAGGAGATAAAATCTCTTACCTTTTACAAGCATTACATCTATGAAATCCAGCTGCCCCCAGCTTCCTGGTAACGCTGGTTACAGAGATCTTCCAGTGCTTTCCTTGAGAATGGCCTGTAAAGAATTTTGCTTAAGAAATTGGAATGAAGTCTGTGGTTTGTTTAACAGCACTATGCTGATGTTAATTTCTTAGTTTGATGAAAGTGCCACAGTCATTTAAGATGTTAGTAGGGGGCCTCCCCGGTGGCGCAGCAGTTAAGCGCTGCGCTGTGGAGCTGTCGGCAGCGGCGACGCGAGTTCGACGCCCGGCCGGGGAGAATCCCACATGGTGCGGCAGACCTCTCCTGCCTCGCCCGCTGCTCCCCTCAGCAGTGTATTTCTGATCTGCCTGTTCTGCTCCCCGCTCCGTCTCTGGTGAACCCTCTCGCCGCCCCACGCCTCTGGCCTGTACCCCAGCTTGTATGTATAAAAAAAAAAAAAAAAGATGTTAGTAGGGGAAACAGGGTTAAGAGTATAGGAGACTCTACTATCTTTGCAACTCTTCTGTAAAACTAAAATTATCTGAACATTAAAAAAATTCAAAAAGAAATGAATTCTTCAGCCCATTGAGCCTTCACATGACTGCCTCTCTGGCGGACATGGTTGATTGTGACCTCACGAGAGACCTGGAAAGCAGTTAAACTGCTCCCCCACTCTTGAACCACAAAAACTCTGGGATAATAAATGCTTATTGTTTGAAGCCCCTCAAAGAAGAATTCGGCTAACAAACAGCACTTCTCTTTAATATGTTTTTGATTAATTTTATCTTTTTGGTAGGCATGTTGAGTCTCGCCCCTTTAAAATCCCTTTTTAGGGCCTCCCTGGTGGCGCAACGGTTAAAGCGCAGCACCCTGAAGCTATCCAGAGCCACTGCAGCTTGAGTTTGACACCTGACCAGGGAGATTCCCACATGGCGCAGCAGACCTCTCCTGCCTCGTCTGCAGCTCCCCTCAGTAGTGTACTTCAGGAGATCTGCCGGTTCTGCTCCCCACTTTGTCTCTAGTGAATCCTCTCACCACTCTACACCTCTGGCCTATGCCCCATCTTGTGTGCATAAATAAATAAATCTTTAAAGTAAATAAATAAAAATACTTTTAAAAGAAAGTTATACAATTCAACAATAGAAAAACAAACAACCCAATTAATAAATGGGCAGCAGATCTGAACAGATAATTCACCGAAGAAGATATCCAGAAGGCCAATAGACACATGGAAGAATTTCCATCCTCACTGTTCATAAGGGAGACGTAGGTCCACACCACCAAGAGATAGACAATTGGATCAAGAGGAGGTGGCCTGTCCACACTGTGAAGCACTAGTCAGCCATAGGGAAGATGAAATGCTGCCCCTGACAGCAACTGGCAGGAGATGGAGCAAGTTGGAATGACAAAGGCAAATCCTGGACATTTACATAGGGGACGATTTGATAACGTGAAAAGGCTCCGTTACACGAGCAGGTTGAAATCATTGGCTGTTGGGGTGATTAGCTCAACCTCTACTCCTCTCTCTTCCCTGTGTATGTGCTGGGGGTGGGGATGCCGGAAAGTCACAATCCTCTAATCACATGGTTAGTTCCTCTGGCAACCAGCCTCCATCCTTAGGGACTTTCCAAAAGTAACTTAATTTTTTGTTTGGGTTTTTTCCCACAGTATTTGTTAATTATCAAAAGAAACACTTCCTTAGCTCAAATATTCCATGTTTCATAGTTCAAGAACACAGGTCAGTGACAGATTTCCAAAGGAGTGACCCCAGAGCACGTTTTTTTAAAGATTTATCTTATTTATTCATGCAGATAAGAGCTGGGGTGCAGGCCAGAAGTGCGGGGGGTGAGAGGAGTCACCAGAGACAGAGTGGGGAGCAAAACAGGCAGATCCACTGAAACACACTGCTGAGGGGAGCAGCGGGAGAGACAGGAGAGGTCTGCTGCGCCATGTGGGTCGGCCCCCTGGGCTGGGATCGAACTCATGTTGCAGTGGCTGCTGAGAGCTTGATAGCACTGAGACTTAACCCCTGTACCACCAGGGAGGCCCCAAGATATTCTTTTAGAAAGCTACAACCCCCAGTCAATGCTCCAAAATATGAAATCACAGAGGGCAGTTGTTCTCAACACTATTGTCCTTCTGACTGCGGAAGCCAAAAGTAACTTCAGTAAGGTCAACTCTGGGGTGGTTGAAAGGGACTTGCCATGAAAAACAAGATATTCCTTTCACCTTTATCACTCTGAGGGAGCTATTTCAGGAACTGGAGACAAAAGACAAATGTTTTAACAAAAGATGCTCTTTTCACCTTTATTGCTCAGGAGCTGTTTCAGGAACTGAGGATGAAGCCCCCTGTGACAGCTTACGGTATCACAAGGTCACGTCAGATTTTGTCAGAAAAGGGCATTGCAGAGACACTGCAGGGAGAAAAAGGGTTTTGCTCGCTGGTTCGGGTGCTCTGGCTGAGCCGGCGGTGTGGCATGTGCTTCCCCGGCACGGGAAGCTTCTCCAGCTCCGGCACCTGCGCTGCGCAATAGGCAGCAGCTTCCCCAGAGACCCCCTTTGGCAGTTTTAGAGCCGAGTGCCTCTGCTGAGACAGCTTCTGATGATCAGCTTTCTCTAGTACCCTAGCTGATAGCTTTCTAGCAAGTTCTATGGGTCCAGAACCACAGTGATTATTGTTCAATAGGCTACGCCACACCTCTCCAGCAACGCCTAATTTCTGCTTGGGGGTGGGTAGGGAAGGGCACTCGTCTTCCTTGCATACTCCATCGTGGCCTTAGGAGTAGCAGTTATTATATATTGTCTTATGTTGTTCTGTTAGTTTATACCTGGTATTCCTATATTCTTTAGGATTCTCGTCACTTTTTCTTTCGTTAGTCCTCATTATTCCTCTCCATGCTGATTTTTTACATCAAACCTTCCCTGTTTAAAGTACCGTGTGGGCTGTCTCTCCTGGTTGGACCCAAAGGGATACTGAATTGACCTGGGGTGGCAAATGAAGATAGATCCATGAAAATGGATTTGAGGACGGGTCCGTGATGCCTTTGGGTTTGAGCACAGTGCTCCCTGCAAGTGGAAAAGGGCGCGCTCAGAACCCACGGCTGCAGGGCACTGCAGCAAACCAGCTGTCCCCTATGTGCATGAAGCACCAACGGAACACGGCCTTTGGGAGCCCATGTGGCTGTCGCGCTCAGCTGCTGGGCAGCAATGGCCAGAAAGATGTGTTCAGAGGACTCTTGAGTTCATTCAAGTGCTTACAAAGAAAAAAATCACAAACTTTATTAACTCTCAGCTGAGGTCACCACATGAGACACAAAGAGCTTACATGACAATCCCAGAAAAATCTCATTTCTTATAGTGGCAGAGCTGATGTTTTTGAAAATCAACTGTACAAGATGCTGAATTACAGTGACAGTTCAATTCAGTCCCATCAAATCTGTCATGTAAAAGGGCATTGATTGATAACGGAACCCTGAAACCTGGAATGGAGACATGTTTGTCCCTGGATGAAACTGACAAACTTAATGCCTCAGGTCAGCGTGAGTGCCCCTTACCAGCTCGAAGCAGTTTGCCCAGCAAAGTCTAGAGAAACAAGCCTTCCCCTGCTTCAAACCTTGGTGATAACTTTGCCTGGGGCAGGTTCCTTTGAAAGGGGACAGTCTTCTTAGGACCCTCTGCAGCCATGTCGAAGGCCCCTGGATCCGTAACCAGGGTCAAATCCCAGTATGCTCCAGGCAGCCACTACAACCCAGGAAGAAATAGCTTATGCACCGAAGTGGGAGTGAAAAGGCAAAATACTATCAAATACTGGGCTATAGTTAAAGCGATGGACTGGGCCTGTATTTGCAATGTGGGTAAATCTTCAAAGCATGGTGATGAGAAGTTACATGCAACAGATGTGATAATATAATACAACACCACACCATTTAAGTAAATTAAAAATAGAAGCCTATTAACCGCCCCCCCAGAACACAAACAAAGGGATACACATTAAATGCACGCGATGGCCACCACTGGGCAACAGGTGAATGGGATTGGGAGTGGGAATAAAAAGTGAAAATGAGGAGGGCACCCTGCGGACAAATCACTGTAATGTACAAAAGATTGAGCATTATTACTCACTCAGGAGAAAAAGGAAGAACCTTGGCTTATAGTAGGAACTTTCAGTCCTTGACAAGAACAGATCTAACATAAGGAGCTGCCCCCCCCCCCATCCCAGCCCTGGCGATGACACATAAGAGGAAAACTGACAGATAATTATAAACCCTACTACTTCTGCCTTTCCCAGGTGCTAGGCACTATTAACTCATTTAGTCCTCCAGCTAATGCTATGCGATAGATACTATTATTACCATTTTACAGATGAGGACGGAAGTATAGAGGGGGTTAAGTAACTTAAGGTGTCACAGCTGGTAATACTGGCACCGGAACTTGGACTCAGCTAACCTGGACAGAACTACAAAACACCGAGCGCTTGGAGAAGGCAAGTCTGAAGCAGGGAGGGGGCAGGGGAGAGCTGTCTAAAATGGAAGAGGAGCAGGAAGCATGAACAGAGGAAAGGCTGAGACAAAAGTGAACCCTTTCTTTTCCTTCCCTAACTACTGCTCTGCCAAGATCGCTGCCCACTTGCACACCATGGCAGCACAGAGGGTGCCATACCAGTGGGAGGTGGGCCACGCTCAGGGGGCGCTGGAGCTGTCGGAGGGGGGACCATATTACACTTGCAGGCACACAGGCCAGGTCATCACCCACAAACATGGAAAGCCCACCCTCCATCTTGAGCTAGTTAAGTACGATCTAGACCCTCGAAGTAGGAATTTGGCCAGTATTTCCTCAAGGAATCTGGTTAGCCCAAGAGGGAAAACCTAAAGGCACTGGCATCGGGGGTTCCCCAACAAACAGTGAAGCTCACAGTGGAAAAGGCCTCAGAGTTCATGTCAGTCCCCTACTCTGATAACCACAAGCACAGAACTAAAAATAGTCCATCACTTGAGGAAAGCCTCTAACATGGAAGATGGTAGCTTGAATTAGAACAAAAGAACAAAAAACATCTCCTGAAAGCTATGAATACCTTTAGAAAACTCTCGGTAAATCAAGATTAGACATTTTTAAAGCACTAGGAATAATTGGCTCCTATGAATATGTCAAGGTAACCGAAGGGAAGTCTTTAACAAAAAATGCTTAAATAAGTAGATATCCCTATCTCTTTTTTAAGATTTATGCATACAAGCTGGGGTACAGACCAGAGGTGTGGGGCAGCGAGAGGGTTCACCAGAGAAAAAGTGGGGAGCAGAACAGGCAGATCGACGGAAACACACTGCTGAGGGGAGCAGCGGGCGAGGCAGGAGAGGTCTGCCGCGCCATGTGGGAATCTCCCTGGCTGGGTGTCGAACTCGAGTTGCCGCTGCCGACAGCTCCACAGTGCAGTGCCTAACCGCTGCGCCACCAGGGAGGCCCTCCGTATTGTTTGTAAATAAAATTTCAACTCCTACACCTCATCATAAAAAAAAATCAAGGGGCTTCCCTGGTGGCACAGGGGTTAAAGTCTCAGCACTATGAAGCTATCGCCAGCCACTGCAGCACGAGTTCAATCCCCAGCCAGGGAGATTCCCACATGGCACAGCAGACCCCTCCTGTCTTGTTCACTGCTCCCCTCAGCAGTGGACTTCAGTGGATCCACCTGTTCTGCTCCCCACTCTGTCTCTGGTCAATCCTCTTACCCCCCTCTCCCACACCTCTCGCCTACACCCCAGTTCTTATATATGTATAAATAAATCTTAAAAAAAGTTTAAAAAATCGAGTTAAAACTGTGAGACTTGTGGAAGAGAGGAAAAAATCTTCCATCACTTCACGGTGGGCAAAATTTCCATAGGTCACAAGAAGCAACAACCCTAAATTTTATTTGACTTTGTTTATCAAGGCAAATGAGAAAACAGGCAAGACAAAGACTTGGAGAAAATATTCACGATACACGTATTTGACCAAGAACCTGGATCCAGAACATGTAAATTTTATGTTTAAAAGGGAATTCAATTTGAAATGGACAGAAGACTTGAACGGTTTTCGAAGGAGATATGCAGATGGCTACACGAACATGAGCAACTACACAATGAACTGTCACGTGGCCCCATGGACTGGGTCCCGGAAGGGAAAGGGAAAGAGGACAGCAGTGGAAACAGTAGGGGAAAACTAATGAAAGAGTCTGGAGTTCGGTTACTAGTAATGTACCAAAGCCGATCTCTTACCAAAGTTATGTCCAAGTAATACTGGGGAAATTTGGGTGAAGGACGTATAGGAATTCTATGCTATCCTAGTAACTTTTCCATGAATTTTAAATCATCCCAAAATAAAGTTTCAAAAAATGCTCAGCAACATTAGTCATCAGGGAAAAGGAAATTAAAATCACAATGCAGGGGCCTCCCTGGTGGCGCAGCGGTTGAGCGCTGCGCTGTGGAGCTGTGGGCAGCAGCGATGCGAGTTCGACCCCCAGCCAGGGAGAATCCCACATGATGCGGCAGACCTCTCCTGCCTCACCCGCTGCTCCCCTCAGCAATGTATTTCTGATTTGCCTGTTCTGCTCCCCACTCTGTCTCTGGTGAATCCTCTCGCCGCCCCACACCTCTGGCCTGTACCCCAGCTTGTATGTATAAATAAATAAATCTTTAAAAAAAATAAAATCACAATGCAATACCATCCCCACCCATTCACTAAAATGGTGGAAATGAATTAGATCAAACAGCAAATGTTGGAAAGCCACCAGAACGCTCATAAATTGCTAAAAGGCCATAAAATGGTACCATTGCTTTGGGAAAACCACCTGGCAGCTACTTAAATCAAACATGTACTATCTATCCTATCACTCCATTAGTTAAACTCCAAGATATTTACCCAAAAACAAATACAAAGATTATGCCCAAGACTTGTACAGGAATATTCACAGCAACATTATTCACAATAGCCCCAAACTCAAACAGTCCAGATGTTATTGAAAGAATGGACCACCTCTTCACCATATACACTGGGTTCTGCTCTGCAACAAGAGAAACGAAGTAATACAAATATGCAGATGAGTCGCAAAAACAAGCTGAAAGACAACCCTTCGCTGGGGAAGACTGGTTAAGTGACACAGAACTTTCTGGAGGGAAATGTACACCATCTTGATGGATGGGTTACTATCTTTTCAAGACTGATCAAATACTTGGAGTGTTGCATTTTACATGTAAGTACTGCTACTCAGTATTTATCAAGGACATGCAAATGTTTTATTGACTTGCCACTGTATTGCATACCTGCATTAATTTGGTGATATCTCTACATGTGAACTTGCTACACCCCCCCACCACAGCTTCAGTGCCAAACCATCAATCACCTGCCCTTCCCTCATCCTCTCAGATGATCAGTGTATTATTTATAGTCTGTTATTGCTGTGCCCAGTTTGTTGTCCGGTTTATATCCCACAAATGAGACCATGTGGTATCCATCTTCTCCTGTCTGGCTTATTTCACTCAGCGTAATCACGCCGAGGCCCATCGCATTCTGTGCCAAAGGCAGTTTTCTTTCGAAGTAGCTTAGTATCGCATCGAGTACATATTCCACAACTTAAGGAGTACGTAAATTTAAACAATAAAATACAATGCACCCATGATGGCTGAATTTAAAGATACCAAATACTGATGAGGTTGTGGTATAACCATAATTTACATGTCTGGTGGCTGAAACACCACTTGGGTAAAATGCCTGGCAGTTTCTTGTAATACAACTATACCTTACAACCTAGCAATTTTACAAGTGTTTTCATCTCTACTTGTGTACACACAGAAACTTGTAGAACATTCCTATCAACTTCATAATAGCCAAGACCTGGAAAAGGCCCGGATTCCCATCAATAAACTGCACTATACCCATATACATGGTGCTTATTACCTCAGTAAGCCATTCTGCTGAAAACAAGCCTCATACAAGAGTCAAACTTTGGTTGCATGGAGATGCTCCAGAAAAACCTGTCTTTGCGGCCAAGCATAGTATTGTGGTGTGGTGATAGCCAATGTTCTTTGCTCTACCAAATCACAAGGTTACATCTTGTTTAAACCTGAACATTTCAGATTTAAATTCTTAGAACATCTTCAAAATCTATACATATTGAGCTTGTTAATGTCTTAGGTGTTTTCAGGGAAATATACTGATGTGTGGAACTCGACAAAAATTGATGGATGTTGAAGTTTTTGGAATAATTGGCACGGGGACAAGGTTACTTGCAGAATGACAACTAAACTGAGCACAGGAAGGCAGAGGAGGCTGCAGCATTCCTTTATCAGATCTGCCAACTAGGGGATGCCCCATGAATCTAAACCTAAGTCAGCCTGCACTTGTGTATGTTGCTTTCTGTGATGTGCTAACTCCACTCCTAAAACCTGGCTTTCGTTTGTGTTGCCCCAAACAGTATAAACTGCCCCTGCCCAAGTCCCTCGGGAATAGTGCCCCCCAACCAACTTGTGAAATACTGTACATCAATTCACCATTTTCCCTTAAATAAGACATCAAACTTGTCACTAAGTTGTTTTCAGTTGTCATTTGACAGTCTAGAAACGAGTATCAGGAGTCAGAGGTGCGCAGAAGACTGGCATGAACCACTAAGTTGCTTATACAGAATCACATCAATTGCATGCCGACTTAACAAAGCTCAAGGACTTGGTCCAAAGCATAAATTTACTGCCAAACTGCCAACTGACCTGTTTTTCCTCCAAGCAGGAAATAGCAAAAACATTATAGTACCTTCTTGGTATTGTTCTTTGGTGTTATTGTTCCCATCTAAGTTCAGGTGAAGGATTAAATGAAGTCATCTGATGCCTTGTTGCCCACCTGAAATGCACACGCTTAACAAAGGCCTCGTCTCTGACATGCCCTTCAATTACTCTCTACATTCCCTGGCAACTGCTCAAGTGTTAACATGCAAGAGAACTAATTTGCCGGAGAGGGCAAGAGATGTTGAGAAGTGTTAAGAATCCCTAGTTTTGAAAATTTAAAAAGGACCCAGCACCACAAAAAAAAATAAATGCATGTTATGTTTTATTAAGTTTCAAATACAAAACATTCCAGAATGAGAAAAGTGACCTATTTTACCTAAATTCTATATTCAACTAACAGTTAAACAAGGAAGACATTTTCTATTATCAGTTTCTTTTACAACCAGTATAAAGCCAGAATAATCAAGAACAGATTTTTCTTCCCAACAGGAGCAGAATTAAGTCTGCTGGGTCAGTAAACTATATGCCAAACAGCTGTCTGGTCATTTAAGCACACTTAATTTAGTATTCATATTCACTATGTTTAATCTCTATGGTTCCACACTATCTTCAAGATATCAAAAAATCAAGAGCCAAAAGGTCTTTAGAAACATAAGCCCAGTAATTTAGATTATAGGACTGAGGAGGACAGCCATGTTGAGTGCACAGCTATTTAAATTTGGTCAATACCTTCTTGGTCTGATTAGAAGAGCCTGTCAAAGGAGGGTTAAATTTTGGGATTACTTCCCACAGTTACAAATGTTAAACATAATGCTGATATTTTATTAGTAAAAAAGGTCACATGTCAAGTTAGTTCTTTTAACCCAACAACTCAAATCTGTTTCCTTTGAGAATATTAGCTTTTATAGTATTGGCTCTAGTCTTCAATGCAACAAATTATATAGTTGTATCTCCATTCCTAGGACAGGAGGTGGGGAGACAGCAGGCTGACAAAACAATACAGTAAAACAAAAGTCAACTGGCCAAATGGTTTCCAGTTTGTAAGTGTGCTTTTGATCATCTTAGCAATGTGTCCAATTACCTTCCAGATGTTACTCTTCCCTTGTAGTTTTAACTAAGTTCCATTTCTGGGTAAACACCAGAAAATGTTTCAGTTGCTGAGAATCAGACACTTCACTGGATAGTTACCACTTATGCCTCTCATTTTTTCTAATTTCGACATTTTGCCAGTGATAATTACGTAGTTTTAAACCGTGGAGTTGTCCCTATATGACTTTAAAGAAAATGGAAGCCAAAGTTGGAAAAATCTATATAAAGAACCACAAGAACTTCCTACCTCCACTTACCAATTTCCTTAATTGCTCCCCTTTCTCCATATGGTCAATTACTTATTTTAAGTAACTACCACCCCCTAGTGAAGAGTGCCAACCAACACTGATGCCTTCCCCTTCCCTCAGATCCACGAGGCCTGGAAGGCAAAGATCTATTGCCTGCACCAAACCAACTGATAGGTACTGCTTATGCAACTGACGTGCCTTATGGACAATCAGCATTCTTCTGCTTCAACAACTCTGGAAAATGAAAAGCATGGGATTAGTTCACACGATAGTTTTTTGCTAGAAATTAGCCTCCCCCATCTATTCTTTAAATACTTTATGGCTATAACTAACCACAAAACAACTGTTCTAAATCACAAGCTCTAAAAAGCAACCATAAATATGCCCATTGCAATTCCCACATGCCATCACTCTGTCAATATTAGAACGACCACGTCATGCCAATCAAATTGTTACTCAAACTCTAAACTTGGTTATTATAGTTGCATCAACCGTCCCTTTTGTCAATCTGTATTGTGACTGGACTTAACAGGCACTCACAATAAAAAGGGTGTCCTGTCACAAAATGCCCGAGTGCCTGAGCCTCATACAGTTGAAATTTGCTTACATACCTAAACACCAGCTGCATTACTCCAAGCAGTAATAGCCTATTGAGAGCATTCTAGTCCTAACAAACTTCCCACATTCAACAGCCAACATTATTTCATGGTTGAACCACTAATGAAGATGTTTAAATTAACTTCACCTACAAAGGAATGTGCCAGACATTACACAGCACTTTATCCCCCAAGTTAGGTATTACCCCTTTTAGAGGTAACCAGTCAACATTACAGCCAGCTATCTTCCAACTTACCTTAGCTTTTGATTTTTCCTGCTGCCAGCTTTATCTAGTGTGAATAAATCAGCACTCCTTGACCATAATGACCAAAATCCTCAACCTGTAAAAATTAAATAGGTAACTAGTTATCTCTCTTAAGGAAATCCTTCAAAACTTGCCTATAACTGCCCTCTTTCCAGAAAGAAAAGGCAAGTTCAGACTTGCAGCTTAACGTATTTCATGTTCTACTACTTCTTAAGTGGTGGAAGATTCACTGGCTTGGGATGGACTGGAATGGCTTAAATGGTTAAGTTGCATGGCTTATGGATTTTCTTTCTGTTCCAATGGTGCACTGCCATGTTAAATCCATAAGTTGAACGGACAAAACTTATTTGAAGGAATAAGTGGAGTATAAGGATTTTTAGTTGGAGGTCTTCCAGTTTACTACATTCAAGAGCATCTTTTTCAACTTCATGGCTGGACCTGGGTCATGCTGCCTCAGGTTTTGCTTTTTAAAGACCACTTGCAATAGATTTTCTCCATACAGTGTAGTTTCATAGAACTAAAAAAACAAGTCAGGCATCCAACTAAATGTCAAGTTTGCAATGGCTTACAGGGGTAAGAGAGGGGGACCCCAAACTTAAGCCATTTCCTACATTGACTAAAAGACTAACTTGAAAAACGTTAACATATGAAGCATGTTTAAAGGTCTTCATCAAAAAAAAATTTTTTTAAAAAGGTACCCCCTCCCAAGCCCCAGATAGCTATTGATGAACAACAGCTGTAGTAAGGCCTTTAGTGTCATACATGCTTTAAAAAAAAAAATCCAAGTGTTGAATTTGGAGGACTTCTAATATGCTATCGAACACTTTGCTTTTCCAAAAGTTTTTTTAATCTAGAAGGCATTTCCATTGCCATGAGGTACAGTATGTTTCACTGTACTATGAGGAAGGTAAGTGTTCAATTTCGACTTAGACGGAAAAACTAGTTTGCTTTGCTTACCATCTTTGCTGTTTCACAGGCATTTGATGCTTTAAATCTGATGTGGAATGCTGATTGATTCACTTTTTAGAAGTCATAAGCCTTTGAGAAGTTGGAGATAACTTCATTGCTTATCTATTTTCTCCTTTGCAATCAAGCTGTTCCTTAAAAGTGAGACACTACAGAGTTGCAAAAATTTGAAACAGTAAGAGCAAGCACCGTTTGCAGCTTCATGGTTGGTTTTGGCCAAACTTTTTATTTAGTATTCTGTAGTTGCTTAACACACACTTAAATGGTCTTATTGGGGGAGGGGGGAGGGGAGGTTCTTGCAGATTCCCAAGGAAATTTCAGAAAGGCAAATATGGCCAGCATCATCCATTTGTTTCCTTTGGGGGGAGGGGGGTTTACTGGGCATACAGCACTTTCCTTACATAAGCATTTGATCTCAGGTTTTTCATACTGAGAACATTGAGATTTCAGTTTGAAGACACTCTGAAATCCTAAGAGTAGCATACCCCAACCACCCTCTAGTAGCTAGCTTGTTTGTATAGGAAGAATTCATCTCTCCATTTTAGATGGCTAGATGTTTGTGGAAGATCTTAGAATTGCTTGCCTTATTTACTGGGAAAAATCAGAAAGTGGCCTTTAGGGACACTTTTACTTGGAAAATTACAACACTAGTACACAGCCAAGTCTTAACACATTAAACATTTGCTTGTTGAAAGCAATGTCATAAAATCAAGTAAGATTAAACATGTTTTACTTTTTTCCTCACAAGAACATAAAAATTATGGAGGGGAACTTAACAGGAAATTTAAAAAAGGTAACACAATTTTTCCTTTTAGTAGTCCTTGGGTATTTATGACAGAATAGGTTCCACTTTGTTTCTTTGAACAGGCATTTTGGTCCAAAGTTTGGTTTGTTTTTAATATCTGCTTCTGCCTCCCCCTCTATCAGATCGGCTTCCTCCACGGCCACCACCTCTCGGTGCTCCGCGGCTTGAACTGCTGTAGGAATCACGCGGAGGAGGGTACCCCCTTTCCATAGAAGGGGGAAGCCCTCTGTCTTGTCTGCCAACCCGATCACGACCACTTGAGTAGAGATCACTTCGGCTGCTTGAGTAACTGTCTCGACTTCCACCATAGCCGTCACGTGAGCTGCTGTAATCATCATAGCGACTGCTTCCACCATAAGATGGCGGGGGCCCTCGTGTAGGTGGAGCACTACGTGAGTCACCTGCAGGGTCAATGGTCAGGTAATATGGCAACACTATAAATTGTATATATACAACATTTAAATCTGAATTTACAGAATTCTTGTATTAAACGTTTACTTTCTCAACTGGGAGGTTTTAAAACTCTTGCCATTGCTGGCCATAAACAGGGATTTGCTCATCTGCTGAGATATGGAAATGGATAGGTTTTAAATGTTTGTTTGAAAAGACTGAAGACGGTGTGTGTATTTCAAGAGGATATTCCAGCTTGTTATTTTATAGTAGATACTCAGCCACTTTCCAGTGATAAGTTGCAATTTTGAGCTGTAGACTTTCCTTCATATTGCAATGGTAAACATTTGATCTTGTTAATAAAATTTTTAAATTGTATTTTCACTGTTGGGGGAAAACACATAAGGCTGCCAATTTAAGCAAGCAAAATCCCCTCCAAAGCAAGCAAACAGCCTCAAAATGAAAAAAACTTCAGAAAAAAAAAACAAAAGCCCCTCACAGAACTAGGAAAAGCCCAGCTGATAGATACCCCCTTTAGAAGCAAGCAAACATCCCTTAAAAGCAAGCACCACACAGCCTAATTAATAAACTGGCTCATGAACCTAAAAACTCAAGCTGGTGATATTCGAGACCCTCAGCCATCATCTTACCATAACTCTCATATGAATCTCTGTAGGAACCTCCACTTGGATGATCTGAATAGTCACGATCACGACCATAGCCATCTCTATCACTAAATTAAAGAGAAAGAGCTGTAAGAATCAGGGAAATCAATTTCCATCAAAAATGTTTTTACAGCAAGTTGTGGCTGCAAAGTCACTTACCTATAGCCTCTGGATGGATAGTCATCACGTGAACTGGAATGACCATAATCACGGTAAGTATAATCTCTTGGAGGGGGTGCATAATCTCTTGTATCACGGGAACTTGGGTAATCTCTGCTTGAATAGCTACAGAAACACAAGTAACTTGGTTCATGAATCTGATGAGCACTCCCTTCACCCTTAATGAGAAAAAAAAGCTACTATAATTTTCTGTTACCTGTCTTTAGTAGAATATCCATCATCTCTTGGGGACAAATAAACATCTCTTCGAGAAGGCAGGGGTTCCCTTCGAGGTGGGCCCCCATAACTATCTCTCCCACGTGATACAGGAGCTTCAGGGGAGGAAGAAATCATTTAAGAAATATACCCAAAGAACAAATCAAAATGTGCATGTATATTCAGGTAATGAAAAACAGTGGCTTAATTATGGTGATATGGAGCCAAATCACGTAATTTCCTCAGAAGTTTCCTATCCACATTACAGCTTTTTTTTCCTTTGCAGCGCTCATAAACTACATATACCATAAATGACCTGAAATCCATGACTAAGTTCTAGACATTTTTAGGATTCACTTATTGGTGGTGAAGGTAGTTAAAATCGGAGCATTTACCTCTTCCTCCCATTCCACTGCTGCTTCGAACTGGTCCTGAGGGGGCAGATCTTTTAGGAGGAGGACCCCCACTGCGAGGTGGGGGTCCTCTTTTTACTGGCAGTGGTCCCCTGGAAGAACTCATATTAAAATTCATGGAATATCCGCCATCATCTACAGCAAACAAACAAAAAAAATGTTACTATTGACTAGAAGACAAGTCAAATTCTTTAAATCAAAAGTTTAATAATTTTTATTTAATGAGGGAATCTTGCTTTAGTTTCACTTGTACAGGACTAACATTAGGTTAACAGTGTATATTAAGACCAGGAAAACAAAAGTGAAGGTAGCCTAAAATTACTCTGGCCAATCAAAAATTATTTTTCCCTAGAAAATGGACTAGAATATGATTCCATCTTTTAGAAACACTAACTTAACTGAGGATGCCTTCTGTTTTCCATTTAAGTCACAACCCCTTTGGTGAATGACAAAGCCTTCTCAAGAAGCTAGAGCCTTTGGGCAAGGACTGAACCAAAGCACACAAGGATGTGGCTTTGACCTCCTAACTCACACACCAAAGCAAGAAGAAAACCAAAGTCGTTACCCATGTGCCCTCCTCGTGAGGGAGGACCCCTGGCTCCTCCACTTCCTCCTCGTCCTCCTCTAAGGCCTCTGGGAGGGCCTCTGCTTCTTGGAGGTGGAGGTGGTCCACGTCTCCCACTTTCAAATGATGGTTTAGTAGCTTGTTCTACCTTGATGGCTTTCCCATCTAGGGACTAAAAAGTTACAACTGTTAATTACATCAACATTTCAAAAACCTGCAGCCCCAGTACACACTGTGGCCTCAATGTACTTCAAAATGAAGCTGTAAGTTTAATTCAACAAAGTATCTAAGAAAAACCCGTCTCCAACCAAAACAAAGCGAGGAGCCTTGGCACTGCTGATTGGCAACACTTGTCAGAAGGCCAGACAAAATGTATCAAGACTAGCTAAAGACACTTTAGTTATTAATGGACTGCTAACACAAAGCATCACCACCCATCTAAGGTGAAAGACTCTTGCTAATATAAATAACTGGCTACAAAATTTGGTTCCAAAATTACTAAGGGCTACACTGTACACGCAGAACACTGCCTGAACCAGACCTGCACTGGGAAACTAGGTCGAACCTCACCTTTCCATTCATGTCTCGCACTGCATCCTTAGCATCTGCTGGGCTCTCAAAGGTGACAAAAGCAAATCCTCTTGATTTGTTGGTTTCACGATCTTTCATCAAGAGCACTAAAAAGTAGTTTTTTGGGGGAGAAATGTTACTCTAGAGTTAAAATCAAGTAACAGAAGCCAATCTGTAAAAAAGCAAGCTCAGAACTTCTTAGAGGACAAAATACATTATCATTTCAGATGATCAATGCAATCAAATTCATCATAGCTTAAATCTGTTAATTTTTACAACCCTATCTATACTTTCAGAAAACTCACCTTCCACTATTCGCCCATATTTGCCAAATACTGCTTCAAGGGCTTTCTCATTTGTTTCTGTGTTAAGCCCGCCAATGAAGAGCTTTCCTGGGCGATCGGCTTCAACCATTTTTCCCCCGTGAGTCTGTTGAAAAACAGTATTACTTCCCTGGAAAAAGTTCCTCAAGTTTATCAAGCAAAAGTATTTACTGGAGCGCTTTCTCTGGTTTTCCTAAAGCCATTATCGCATAATACCCAAACACACCCAAAGCCAGCTTGTCTAAGCCTCAGCAGGAAACCAATTTAAGCAGTTTAGCGATAGCTCAATTTCCATTAAACCGGTTAAAAGCACCAACGTTTCCCCCTTTTACCCTTAGCCCACACCTCGGCAATTTTCATCAACAACCCCGCCAACATTTGAAAGTGATTTCAGTTCTAATTCTAGATCTGCTGTCGTCCAAGATGTAACGATCACATCCCAATCACCCTAAAGCCTACCGACTCCTTCAAGGTCACCGGGAAGACGCAGGGCCCTAACACCAAGCCCAGGAAACCTGCCTGCCTCCCCTCCTTAGGGCGCCCCAGTAAACCTGAGCAGAAGGTCAAGTTTGGGTCCAGGTACGCCTCCCCTTCTGCACCAGCCCCCGCGCCCCGCAGAAAAGACTATTATCTCTAAAAGAAGTGTCGAGATCATTCGTCACTAAATAACGGAGCGTGGCGGCGCGCACTGTCACACTCCGGGGCCGCCGCCGAAGCCAATTAAAACCCGTCATTAAAAACCCGCGTGGAAAAGACAAAATGGCGACACTTGGACTCAGCCCAGCAGCACCGACGCCGGCCTGGGGAGTAACTTCCACCCTCCGCCGCGGCCGGGCCGCTGCCCAGGGCCTCCGCTCCTCGCCCAGACCGCCCGGCCCCGGCCCCGGCCCCCGCGCGCCCAGGCGCGGGGGGAGCGCCCGTCTACCCCCGGCAGGGTCCGCGGGGGCGCGTCCTCGTGCTGCTCCAGCCCCGACCCCCGCCTGCCGCCCCGCCGGCGCCCGGCAAACTTCCTCGCGACGTCGCGACAGGACGGACCCCCACGTGCCGATGCTTCGACACCCCGCTTTCTCTAACTAGGTCGGCACCTCTGGGTTCTTAAAATGGCGCCCGCCACCCCCGTCTCCAGGGAGATAATCCGTGTTCTAACGTGGCAGGTGTGCACGAAACGCCGACTCCGGAAGGGCCCCACGTACCTGCAGGGTGACGACGGGCTGCACGCTCCCACGAGCTCGCGGGCAGGGGCGCTTCCGAGCAGCGCAGCACGCGGGAAAGCTGCCGGGCGCGAGGACGGAAGGGGCAAGCAGCTCGCACTGCTGCGCAACGAGGGCGAACAAAGGAGACAGCAAACTTTATACTGCCCGGGAACGAGGCTGAAGGACCCGGATGGAAACGGAACGGAGAATTTGAAACGCTAGGGGCGTGGCCAGAGGTTCCCAGTGTCCCCATTGGTGTACGAGGCTGTCGCTCACCCTTCGCTCCGCCCCCTTTCCCCGGCCCTGCGCCTTCTGGCCGGGGCTAGCTTTCGAACCTTCTTCCCAGCCCCCACCCGGGCTCCCCGAACCCGCGTTTTTGCTCTCCGCTAAAATGGTGCACGAGCTGCCTTTAATAAAGCACTGGACTGTATTGTTGTCTGGTGGGCCGGACACAGTGCTAAATTTTACACCCATCCACTCATTTAGTTCTCAGAACAAAGTGATGAGGGTAGATGCTCTTACTCTGCCTATTTTGTAAAAATGGAAAACAAAGAAGTTTGGATATTAAGATGTTTTTCCAAAACGATCTTGAACAAAGATTTTTTTCTGAATGGGGGGAAATTCTGATGAATAAGTATCAGGTGGGAAAATAAACCCTGTGAAACTGCAAATATTTTCTAAACGTAGAACAATTACTGAACATCTAAATGGCAGACTCTGGGCTTGGAAGTGAGGATGCAACCCAGAACAAGAGAGACAAGGGCAAGATGCCTCCTGGCTAAGACTGCCAGATGTAGCAAATAAAAATACTGGCCAACCAGTGAGATTTGGATTTCAGATAACATACAATTTTTTTCAGTGTAAGTAAGTGTGTCCCACTGATGTCGTTTTTGGAGTTTATGGGTTTGAGAGAGGGGTCCATGAGTTCACTCTGGGAAAGCTTTCACCAGAGCTCCCCTTTGGCGGCACGCAGCGAGTATCTCCTCGACACAGAAACGTTAGATAAACTTAGACAGGTTTATTAGGAAAAGGAATAGGACATTAAAGAACACTCACACAGACACAAGCGGGTAGGAAGAGCTGCCCCTTTGAGGGGCCAGGTTAGGTTTAATCCTCTTCTTTCAGTTGGGAGGAGCTCATCTTCGAGGATGGCTCCTCCATTGCTGATTTTGAATAACTTAACTAGAATGTGAAAGGAGACCGGAGATTCTACAATGGGCTCAATCTCCATATCGTCACCTTCCGCTCAGCAGTCCGATACCTACTGGGCCTTATGCGCTGGCACCCAGGGATTTTGGTTATTTGGTGCTAATGGCTATGTTGATTCCTTCTACCCCACCTCCTTGTGTGAGTCAGGTTTGTCTTGCGTGCCCCTTCCATTAAATTCTATTTCCTCCATCACCAATATATAGCCAAAAAAAAAAAAAAAACCCAAAACACACAAACAAATTTGTTGTGTAAATACAATTCAGTTTTAACTGGGCATTCTCTATTTTATCTGCCAGTCCTCTTTGGGGGTGAGGGGAGTCACAAAATGTTTTAAGATTTCATTCCTTTAAAAACTAAAGGAAAGAACTACAGCTAAAGAATTGTAGACTGTGACGAGGGGGTAAAGGAGGTGCTGTGAATGGCAGTATTTGAGAGACCAAATTTGATTAAGACGTTAGAGAAGGTCTATCTGAAGAGGTGATGTTGGAGATCAGATCTGAAGGGAGAAATCAACCTTGGGAAAGCTGGGGACTGTTCAGGGAAAGAACAGCAGAGTAAACCCGAAGTGGAGGGAAACAGCTTCTCGGGTGTTACTGCACAGAAAGAGATCCAGGGCCATAGGAATTTAAGGGGCTTAAAAAGAGGGAGCCAAAGTATGCAGAAACTTCGAGCTCATTAAAAGATTGCGAGGTTGGGGTGAGGGTGCTAAGTCTGGACGTAAGGACACCAATGAGCTGTGTGAGCCTACCAGGAGAGAAGTCACAGAATTAGTACGACAACAGGGTGGAAGGGAATAAGGAACAATTGCTGGGTGTCTATGACAGGTAGCTTGGACTGGTTTTGCTGATAGCCATATGGGAGAGGACTGGAGTAGCACTGAGGAAACAGGAAGTCATTGTGGATGGCTTGAGTATCTGACAATAGGTGATGGCCATTTACCAAAATGATTGTGGAGGAGTTCAGGATGTGCGGTGGGAGAAATCCACTGTTCAGAGCTCAGATCTGGGCTACTTTGTTGCTTTAGATATGGTAACACAGCATCAGAATGAATGAGACTACCAAAGAAAAGAAAGCCCAAGAGCACACAATGGAAACTGTAAAATATACACTGTATATGGATAGAGAATAAGTGGAAGGAAATACCTCACATGTTACCACTTTATCTTGGGCAGTAGAATTTGTAAACAATTGCCACTTCTTTTCCTCACAGTTGCAATCACTCTGCCTGTGGTGAATTATATTATATGCCAAGCAGGTGGTTGTAAATGATGCTCAGGTCATAGGTAAAAGCCCCAAGGAGCTTTGGAGCCAGCTCTGAATTGTTAACGTTAATGGTGGTGTAAGAGGATGGTCCTCAGGAAAGGGGAGTGTCCCAGGTTCCCTGCCTCACCCAAGGGAGGGTGGAGCTGAGCAGGAGAGATAAGAAGCTGGAGAAGGAGAGGAAAAAAAGGGGGGAGAAGGAAGGCAGCAGGATGGAGCGCTAGAAGCATAAGGAACAGAGAGACAAGTGAAGGTGCTGCACTGGCCTGGACTGACTGAGACAGATGTGGGTGAGAGACCGTGGGGATGTGACAGTGGCAACGTTCATCTTGATTCTGATTTTGCTCTTTTCCTCACAGACTTGTCTGGCTGTTTCTGACCCTTCTCTATGGGTCCCTGCCGAAAGGTGTTTTAGATTCATGGAAGGCTTTCGGGCCTTGCTTTGGGCCAATCCCATTTGGATGGACTTTTGCCCACGAGGTGATGGGTAACTTTGGGTGCTTAGTTTAGAAACCATTATTCTTTGTCTTTTCTGTATTATTACACTAATTGTATTAAAGTTTCTTTTCCACTTAAGGTCTTATATGTTTTATCTTGATGTGGCAGATGGCAGAACCTATTTAAAAGGGGCAGGTTTGGGGGTTCTGGGGTGCCCCACTCCCTGCCCTATAACAGTGGGAACAGTACTCAGTATGGCAACAGTATTCTGGTGTTCTTCTCCCATCCCAACAATGACAAGTGAACCAAAAGTCATGTCCACTTGACTTCAGGATGAGTTACGTAAAGTATTGGCTCTGGCAATGAATGGGAATTGGTCAGTTGGCAAAAACCACTTAAATGCCCAGCTCCGCAAGTGTCCCAGGTGGAATGGGAGAAATCCCTCCAGTGGGCCCGGAGGCCCTCTTTTTCGTCTCAGATGCAGAGAGAAGGATCTTCCCTAGGCTGTGGGGTTAAGCCAGGTCTCCCCCCAGTCTAGGGCAAAACAGAGCTGATTCCACCAGAGATGGCCTAAACTCCCAGGGTCTCGAAAAGAAACATGCAGCCCTGTAAACCAGATCAGTCTGGGCTTTGCAGTAAATGCCCAGAAGTGTGAGGGGGAGGGAGGAATAGCGGGTTCTAGGGGTCTGGGGCGGGGACCAGCACTTTCAAGGACAAGCAGAGAAGGAAGGGGGCGGGGGGCACCGGCTAGTGGAGGGAATTGTAGGTGAGCATCAGTATGGCCATAGTAGAGTTGGGAGAAGCTGGAGGCAGAGGACCTGCCGAATAGACAAGCCTTTTGAAGAGATGGAATAGATTTCATCTTAAAGGGATCGCTCATGGCAGTAGTCTGAAGACTGTAAAGGGGGAGGAGAAGCAGTGGATACTGCTACTGCTACTGGATACTGTACTGAAGGAGAGCGGGGCAGGAAGCAGGATGTTGCTGACGTCATCCCACAAAAGGGGATGTGGGCGAGCTGAGTACAAAGGGCTCTTGGCCAACAGACATGGGATTAGTGGGTCTCACACTGCCCTAAAGTAATTTCTAAATCCCGTCTCTCCTCCTCATGGGTCTTCTAGATTTCCTCCTTGGTTCTTTCTTTCTATTTGCTTCTTGGGTCATCAAGTATACTAATTTTTCTTTACTGTAATTTTTCCATTAGCCCTTTGTCTCTCTTTAGATGCCTTCTCAACGATGGATAAACTGAAACAAGCAATACTATCCCTGCCACTAAGTTATCTTGGAATAGAATCATTGCTGAATCAATTGAGTGACTTGCAAGCTCTTTTTATGTGCCATGGTACTGAGATGGAAGCATAGTAATTACTTAACGAATACCAATGGCCGAGACTGAAATCTGAATTTTCTTGCAAGGGGCTCATTTTTTTTTTTTACTAAAATAAAAACAAGAGCAAAACAACAACAAAACCAAAACACCCTAGTTTTAACAGTTTCAAACAGCTAAACAATTAAGAAATTAAAACTCAGTCATCAAGCTCGGCATCGCTCAAAGACAAGTAAATTGAAGTTCCATATCAGGCCTGTGTTTTTACACAATGGGCACGTGTAAGGTCGTTCTGCATCCAGTTCTGCCTGTTTTCTAAATTACAGAAAGGCAAACCTGCCAAGTGTTCTGAAAAAGTCTGTTATCTGCTATGAAACCAAGGACGGAGGGAGAGGAGAATTTGATGTGATTAAAGATTGGGAGGCCTCCCTGTTGGCCTAGGGGTTAAGTCTCAGCACCACCACTGATAGCTGGCAGATGGGGCATTAAAACTGGTCAAGGGCACTGCCCAAATTGCTTACTGGTCACTATCTTAGTTCTACATCTGCGTGCACAATTGCAAGACTACTCAAGCTTAGGGGACAATAACAATGGGATTTATTTAACAAACAGGGAAAAACAAAGTTACTAAGGCCAAAACTTGGCCATTTACCTTACTTAAAGCAATGCCCAGTACTTGAAGTCCCAAAAAAGAAACAACGAAGGTGGCATCTTTCCACCGCTGCACAGGTGGAGCTCCTCTTCCAAACAACTGGCCACATGTTGAAGATGGCATCTTCCTACCTCTGCAGACACGCAGCAGCCAGACTGTAGGCCCGGTTCCAACTCATGAGGACGACACAGAACACAACTGGAGATACTCCCGAAGCTGCCGTGGTGCCCCAGCGCAGCACCAGGCCAACAGGCTGAAAATAGCAACTGCAGAGGCCAGACGGCCCAACAGACTGCACTCACGCGTTTTAGGAAGGCGCCCCTCCGGGCCTTTGCCTTCTTTCTTCAACCGTAGTAAAGACAAAACTGGGAGCAGTTTCCGTTGCTTGGCTACTTGTAAAGCCTCCAAAGTTGCTGGCCCCAAAGTCACTGAAGTTTCCAAAAACGCTCAATCTGAAACTCTACGTTCTGGGGGCTCACAAGCTCCCTGCAGCTGATTTCCTCTTCTACATCATGGGGACTGAACCTCCTTCTTCAGTCCCTTTTATTTCTCATCAGAGTCTCTAATTTTAGCATTTTTTCCTGGGGCTATCTATCCTCATCAGCAACCCCCTCCAGGGGGCACCACCTTTACCAGACTTTGGTCTCAGCCCCATTATACCACCACTATGGCCTGAGTTCGATCCCCAGCCAGGGAGCTTCCCACATGGCGCAGCAGACCTCTCCTGTCTCGCCCGCTGCTACCCTCAGCAGTGTATTTCAGTAGATCCACCTGTTCTGCTCCCCACTCTGTCTCTGGTGAATCCTCTCACGCACCCCACCCCCAGACCTCTGGCCTACACCCCAGCTCTTGTGTGCATAAATAAATAAATCTTAAAAAAAATTGTGTCAAGACAATTAGAGACCATTTGAAGGCGGGGGGGGGGGGTAGGTAGAATCTGGATCATACCGGTTTTTTACTCCAAAATAAATTCCAGCTCAAAGATTCAAATGTAAAAAGTAAAACCAGTAAAATACTAGAAGAGAAATGGGTGTATGTTTTTTACAATCTTGCTATGAAGATTGTTCATTCAGCAAGTAATTATTTAGCACCTATTATGTGCCAACTGTTTTACATGCCAGAAATACATCAATAAACAAAAATCAAAGGCCTGGCCTGCAGTGAACATTTTAGTGAGGGGAGATAGACAATAAACAACCAATCCAATAAGTAATAAAGTATGTCTGAAGATGAAAAGTGTCATGGAAGAAATAGGAGGAAAGGTCAGGAGTACGGGAGTAGAAAGGTGCAAAATTAGGAGTTGATCGGAGTTGGCCCACTAAGAGGGCATCGCAGCAGGAGGGAGGGGCCATGTGGGGGCCTGCCACGAAGGCCAAAAGCATTCCTGCCCCCTTGTCAGAACAGCAAGGAGGACAGTGTGTCTGACATTAAGTAGGAGGCAAGGAAGCTGATAAGTATTGGGGAGCCAGATTATGTAGTTTTCTATGGGCCATGGGAAAGACTTTGGTTCGTATTAAAATTTTAGTTGAGCAGAGGAGTGACATATCTGTCTTACTTCATAAGAGAATCCCATGGTTGCTGTGTCCAGGATAATCTGTAGGGAGCAAGGGTACAAGCAGGGAGCCCAATAAGACTATTGTAATAGTGCCTTGGATCAAGAGGCAAGCAGAGGGCCTCCCTGGTGGTGCAAGGGGTTAAGTCTCAGCACTATGAATCCATCTGCAGTCACTGCAGCATGAGTTTGATCCCCAGCCAGGGAGCTTCCCACATGGTGCAGCAGACCTCTCCTGCCTCTCCCGCTGCTCCCCTCAGCAGTGTATTTCAGTTGATCTGCCTGTTCTGCTCCCCACACTGTCTCTGGTGAATCCTCTCACCCCCCACACCTCTGGCCTGCACCCCAGCTCTTGGATGCATAAATAAATAAATCTTTTTAAAAAACTATTTTAAAAAAAGAGGCAAGCAGAGGAGGTGATGAGAAGTTGTTGCATTCTGGATATTATTTGAAGGTAGAGCCAAAGGGATTTTCTGATGCAAAATCCAGATGGTAGAATGAAAAGTCTGATTCATTTGACAATAAAAACATTTATTCGTTTGGAAACTCCTTTGATGGCTCATTCTTGCCTAGTGGATCTTTAAATATTAGAGTTTCTCCAGGCTTCCGCCACTTTACTCATCCCTACCACAATAAGTATCTAGATGACTCCAGGACTTAGATCTCTAGGTCAGTTCACTCTTCTACACTCCCCAACTGGCATAACTTGACCCCTCGGTTACCTAAAATCCATTAACTCCTTCTCTTGTTGACTATTTCTTTGGTACCTACTACATGTTAGTTACTGTGGGAGGGTATATAATGGCGAATAAAATGGACTTGGTCCTTGCCTTCATGAGGTTTACATTCTAGTGGGGAGTATGTGGGGAAAATGGACAAGAAAACAACAAAAAAAATAGAGAAAACCTCTCTGAAGGAAACAAGTTACAGTAACAGAGAATACGAAGCATGTGTGTTCAAGGGGAGGGGACCTATATAGAATAGTCAGGGACAAGCTCTCTGAGGAAGTAATATGGACACTGAGAATTGATGGAAGAGTGTGGAATGAATAGTCTAGATAGCAGCAGCGGCATACTCAAAGGCCCTGCGAGAAAAAGCATTTGACATATTTAAAGAACTTACATGAAGCTACAATGACTGGACAAGTTGGGAGGTTAGAAAGGTGTCAGATCATTCAGGACCCACTAAATCATAGGATTTTGGGAATTTATGCTAAGAACAATGGAAAACCACAGAAGGGCTTTAATCTGGGAGAAAAACTTGAGCTGAATTGTATTTTTGAAGGATCACTTTGTCATCTGTGTGGACAATGAGTTATAAAGGGACAGATAAGGAAGCAGAGAACCACTTAGCAGTTGAAGGCAGTATTCTGAGTGAACTATGATATGACTTGTATAAGGTAGTGGTTGTAGATGGAGAGAAGTGAGTAGATCAGAAAGATAGTAAAGAAATGGAAACAATGCAGAATAGCCTGCCTAGGAACTGGACCCTCAGGCTGGAATGTGTGATTTGAAGCCCAGCTCAGCTACTACGCAACTGTGTGGATTTGGGCAAATCCGTGATTTTTCTGTACCTCAGTGTCCTCATTTACAAAATGAGGATAATAATCATGCTTATAGGAACTGTTAGGATTAAATGAGTTAAAATACACAACGCATTTAGAACAGTTCTAGAGCATAGTAGCACTCTATTGTTAGTTATCAGTCTTGATTATGTGTTGGCTATAGGAGGGAGTGAATAATCAGTGGTTTCTGGTATGGGCTACCTGATGTCTTTCTGAGACATCAGGGTAAAACCTCGGTCTTAGGTATAACCAATTATTCATTTTCTCCACATCTACTGGAAAAAGTCACAAAACTGGTTAGATTGCATCTATTGTAAAATTCATAACATGCCGGAAAGAGATTTCAAAGTTGCCCAGTAATTTTACTACATATTTAGTCAACTTGCTCTCCTATCTTCTGCAATCATTTTTAAAAAGTCTCCATTAATTTCAACCTCCTACCCCAGCTTCACCTTCCTCCTGCCCCCAAATTTTCAATATTTGCCTCCAACTCTTATTTCACAGAAAAAACAGAAGCCACTAGGTAGGACCTCCCTGAAGGCAAGGCCTTCCGCAAGATGTTCAGCAGAGGCCTTCCCAAGACATATCACTGTGGCCTATCAACTCCAACTGAGGTCAGTCAAGGTGCTGCAGTTTCACAAAAAACTTTTATCACTCCCTTAGCTAACTAAAAAAAATGAAAGTTGGGGCTTTTACTTAGAACCAGGGGTGTTTTTTTCCTACCAGAAATACCCTTTCTATCAGACAAATGGCTGGGCAATCATCTAATTACAGAATATCTGGCCTTTGTCACATGAGTCACTCTCTCCTCACCAGGTAGAGTCCCCCCTCCTCTCTCCTTGAAGTCCCAGGCCCCTACCCCATTCCATAGCTCAGGATATATTTACTTTCACAGTTTGCCTCCTTAGCTTTGGAATCCACATGGATATAGATTCCCCTTACACATGTAATTAAGTTTGTTTTTCTCTGTTACTAATCTGTCTGATATTTATTTATTGCTTTACCAGTCCAAGATTAACCTGGGGGGGGGGTAGAGGGAAATTCCTTGCCTTCACCCCAACCCAGACATGCCTTATCTTCTGGTTACTAAACATACCTATTTAGCCAGAAGCTTGTTAGAAATGCAAATTTGCAGATCCCACACCTAAACCTCTGAAGTCACAAACTGGTGAAAGAAGAGTTAGCGATCTATGTTTGAATGAGTCCTCCAGGGAACCGTGATGCACAATCCAGTCAGAGGAGCAATGTAGACGCTAGCAATAGAACCACGCTTCTCATGTACCGCCAACGCTTCCGCCTGTGCTTTGGACAATGGCCTCCCTTGCCATCTTGGAAATCTTATGCCGTTAATGATCTTTCTTTCTCTTATATATTCAACTACTCCTTCTCAACTGGAACTTTCCCTTGCACATTAAAATATGCTCGAGACTTTCTCATCTATAAACCTCATTCACTCAATCTTTCACCCCTTCTAACTGCCCCTGATAGTTTTCCTTATCTCCACAGTCAAAAGTATATTCATGAAAGAATGAGAGTGGAAAAGGCACAAAATATTTTGGTATTATTGTGCAAGTTCACGACCATATGAATGCATTAAATGGGTCTCAGGGGACCCTAGTGTTGTAGCATACAGAAGCCTAGCGGCTAGATGACTTGTGATAGTACAACAGATTGACTGGAGAAGTAAGTATGAGCATCTGATTATCTCCTGTTAAGTCAGACATTGAAGGAATTTGCAAAAATAAAAAGCAATACCACTCTTCTCACTATTTTCTTTTGTTTTAGAAAGTACAAGGGGTTTTAGAACTAATCAATTTAGTAAAGTTACAAGATACAAAATCAACCTAAAAATATCAGTTGCATTTCTATGCACTAGTAAAGAACTAGCAGAAAGAGAAGTTAAGAAGACAATGACAGGCCTCCCTGGTGGCGCAACGGGTTGAGCCTCAGCCTATGAAGCTATCTGCAGCCACTGCAGGACAAGTTCGATCCCCAGTCAGGGAGCTTCCCACATGGCGCAGCAGACCTCTACTATCTCGCCCGCTGCTCCCCTCAGCATTGTATTTCAGTCAATCCGCCTGTTCTGCTCCCCACTTTGTCTCTGGGGAATCCTCTCACCACCCAGCACCTCTGGCCTCCATCCCAGCTTGTATGCATAAATAAATAAAAATAAATCTTAAAAAAAGAATGCCAATTCACTAAAAATCAAACAAACAAACAAACAAAAAAACCAAACCACACAGTACAAACTTTATTTGGATTTTACCGGTTTCTCCACCACTGTCTCTTTTTTGTAGCAGGATCCAGGCCAAGACTCCACGTTGCACTGAGTCCAGTGGAAGATTTCCTGTTCTCTGAACTGAAGAAGCACTGCATTTTAACAATCTGTATGTTTCAGATGTGCAGCTAGGATTGTAGAGGAATGTGGCACAGTCAGATTGGTACTATCAACTTGACAGAAACAGATTTAGATTTGGGGCCACTGGGAAAAGTGAGTCAAGGCGGGAAGCCCAAGGATAAGCTCCTCTGGCTCTGTTGGCACGCTATGAAAGGTCTGGTGTGGCCTCGAGCTGACACACTGGCCTCCCATGCCTCTTAGCTCCCTTTCTGAGGTTCCAATAGACTGATTTAGAATGTGGCTGAAATAGACCATGACCCTATTAGATCATGGTATTTTTTTTGTTCCACTACTTAATTTTGGGGCCTCCCCGGTGGCGCAGCGGTTAAGTGCTGCGCTGTGGAGCTGTGGGCAGAGGCGACGAGAGTTCGATGCCCGGCCGGGGAGATTCCCACATGGCGCGGCAGAGCTCTCCTGCCTCGCCTGCTGCTCCCCTCAGCAGTGTATTTCTGATCTGCCTGTTCTGCTCCCCACTCTGTCTCTGGTGAACCCTCTTGCCGCCCCACGCCTCTGGCCTATACCCCAGCTTGTATGTATAAATAATAAAAAAAAAATCCACTACTTAATTTTGGTTTGTACACACTGAAGTGACTGGAAAGAAGATAGAAACTGTAGCTCAGCTATCTTTAACTTCAAATGGTTAGGAGACTGGGAAAAGTTAACTGTTGAAGCCCTGGTAGTGGATGAATCTGTTTTACACATTTTCTTTAATGTGGCTGGAGGCACCTAGTTTATGAAATGCCATTCTTATGTCTTTCTCCTGTTACAAAATTGTTTTAATGACAGTGCCTATCACAAATGTCATGGTTAAATCTTTCTAGGCATGATTGTCAAAAATAGCTCCTGTTTGGCAAACTCTATTGCTACATAAAAAAGGGGATGCTATCCTTCTTATCACTCTTACAGCCACTTACTCGTTGCATCCTCTTCTGATTTGCAAATGAGTTAAAATATATAAATATGCCCATGACAGTGTAAGTCACTTGGTGTTAATTTAGCCAGCTTTTCATTCATTCTGAATCCATGTATTCTTAGTATGTGCTGGGTCTGCACTAAGAGTGTGGAGAGAAGAAATGTCTCTCATTCTCAAGAAGCTTTCTTTCAATAGAGAAAAATGGATAATAAAATAAATGAAGTCAATGAAGTGCTCTTCACTTTTCAAATACAATGCACCTAATGGTACAAGAGGGGGAACCCATTTCTTCCCGGGGTATGGAGGCTAAGACTATATGAAGAAAGAAATTCATCCTGTGTATGTTTTTTTTTAAATATATATTTTTATTGTTATTTATGTCTTTTACATTTTGTATTCCCCTTGGGTAACCCACCACCAATTCACCCGTGATCCAGCTCCATGGTCCCTTGTGTTCTTTTCTACTACATTTTGTGCCCTTATCCTCCTCTCCCCCCACCCCCCCACCTGCTGAGTGTCTCTCTCCTATTTGGTTTCCTTATAGTCCTGTTATAAGTGAAACCATTCAATATTTTTCTTTTTCTTTCTGGCTTATTTCACTGAGTATGATCCCCTCTAATTCCATCCATGTCGATGCAAATTGCATGTGTTTATCTTCTTTGAATGCTGAATAGTATTCCATTGTGTATATGTACCACATCTTCTTGATCCAATCATCTATTTTTGGACATCTGGGTTGCTTCCATACCTTTGCTATTGTGAACAGTGCCGCAACAAACATACGGGTGCATGTATCCTTTCGGATTAGTGTTTTGGTGTCCTTTGGGTAAATTCCCAAAAGTGGGATTGCTGGGTCGTATGGCAGCTCCATGTTTAGCAGTTTGAGGAATCGCCATACAGCTTTCCATAGTGGTTAGACCAGTTCACATTCCCACCAGCAGTGTAGAAGAGTTCCTTTTTCTCCACATCCTTTCCAGCATTTGTTGTTGCCTGTGTTTTTAATGTGTGCCATCCTCACAGGTGTGAGGTGGTATCTCATAGTGGTTTTGATTTGCATTTCCTTGATTATAAGTGATGTTGAGCATTTTTTCATGTATCTGTTGGCCATTTGCTTT